>CM076582.1:360531281-360788940 GCA_034641835.2 Pinus albicaulis
TCTTTTAGATATATATTGATCCTGAAAATTTTATGGACCTATGTTTATTTTCCTTTTTTTGGGGAAGTGAAGCAACTTTTTGTTAAGTTGTTATCGACATTATTAATTGATACTTAGCTTCATTTACAAATTCTTCGTCAGATTGTTTGAGCTTTCCCTTTCCTTGATATCCCATCCACATATTCGTTTTTTCCTTATTTGTATTTAATTTGTTTGAGCTTTCTCTTTTCTTGATATCGCATCCACATATTCGTTGATATAGCATCCAAATATTAGTTTTTTCCTTATTTTATTTATTTTTGTTTAGAATTCGATGAGATGATTGTTTCATTTCACTGAATTCATTTTTATTCTTTACTATCTTACTGTACCTGTCGCTGGCAAGATACTACGCATCAGGTTTTTCCTGATTGTGTAAGCAAGTAGGCTGAGCACGAAGATTAATTATGAACAAGAGATTGCATAGTTAAAAATAAAATAATAAATTTGAAAAACAAAGAATTAAATATAAAATTAAAGCTAAATTTTTTTTAATTAATATGGTAAAAAATAAAATAATAAATCTATAATTATTATAAATTTGTGGCGCCTGAAAATTAAAGTTATATTTTTTTTAATTGGTATAGTAAAAAATAAAATAATATAATAAATCGAATGGACAGAAGAATTTATTAACCTTGTGGGACCCTCAGGAGTCACATCGGAGAAAATCATAACAGCGGATCATGTTAATAAAAGTCCCAATGGTGATTGTGGAGCCGATATGTTTATGGACCGTGATTTATATGTGTTTGAAATTCCGGCTTAAAAGTCATTAATCGCATCAGAACGTTTGCGAATGCATCAATCGACAAATGCATTAATCGCAATCGGAAGCATTGAGTTGCGATTAATCGCATGGGAAAATAGAAAAGAAAGGTTTATAAAGTTGTGGCGCCCGAAATTTTCAAAGGTTAGGATTGGGGTTAGAATATGAAAGCATATTATATGCATAGTCTGCATTGTTTTAAAGCAGACCCAATGCGTATTATTCAGCGGATTTGATAAGTAGGTTTGGTGTTGGTTTTTAAACCATTGGAAAATTCATAGATTATAATAAATCAAATGGACAAAAGAATTTATTAACTTTGTGGGACCCTCACAAATCACATAAGAGAAAATCATAATAGCATAACATGTTAATAAAAGTTCCGATGGCGATAATGGAGCCGATATGTTTATGAACTGAGTTATATCTTTTTTAATTAATATGGTTAAAAATAAATTAATAAATATATAGTGATTTTGTTCAAACAATAAAGTATATTGGGATATGTATTTTTTAAACTATACATAATAAAACAGGTAAAATTATTACAAAAGAAAACTTATCAAAGTTTTCCATTGCGTGATAAAGTACAACATATCAAATGAACCTTTTGCAACTGTGGACCGCGCTGAACGTGAAAAAAATTAAACCAAATATGGAAAATAAATATGCCTTATAAAACTTATCGGGTCCGAGACTTGCCATTGCAATTGGCCGAAGACATAGGAACTTGCGATTTACAATTGCGATTGGGCGAATTGCGTTACATCATTCAACAATAGTAAAGAAAACATATGCCCGAATTGTTATGCAACGTGGAAATCAAATCCACCTTATAAAACTTATCGGATCCGAGACTTACGATTGCAATGAGTCCAAAAAAAAAGGACTTATTACAAGGATTTGCATATTTCTGATTGTACGACAATATTAATTCAAAATCAGATTGAGGATCATGGGTTATTTTGCTCTCAATACGTTTGGTGTTTTTTTTTGAACCATTGGAAAATGCATAGATTATAATAAATCAAATGGACAGAAGAATTTATTAACTTTGTGGGACCCTCACGAATCGCATCGGAGAAAATCATAGCAGCGGAACATGTTAATAAAATTCCCGATGGCGATAACAGAGCCAACGTGTTTATGAACTGTGATTTATATGTATTTGAAGTTCCGGCTTAGAGTGCGTAGATTTAAAAAATAAAAATGAATACAGTTCGTATATGGATAGAGAGTGTAAGCAGGTAGGCTGAGCACAAAGATTGATTATGAAGAAGAGATTGCATAGTTAAAAATAAAATAATAAATTTGAAAAACAAAGAATTAAATATAAAATTAAATTTATATATATTTTAATTAATATGGTAAAAAATAAAATAATAAATCTATAGTTATTATAAAGTTGTGGTGCCCGAAAATTAAAGTTATACATTTTTTAATTGGTATAGTAAAAAATAAAATAATATAATAAATTGAATGGACAGAAGAATTCATTAACCTTGTGGGACCCTTACGAGTCGCATCGGAGAAAATCATAACAGCGGAACATGTTAATAAAAGTCCCAATGGAGATTGTGGAGCCGATGTGTTTATGGACTGTGATTTATATGTGTTTGAAATTCCGACTTAAAAGGCATTAATCGCATCGGAACGTTTGTGAATGCATCAATCGACAAATGCATTAATCACAATCGAAAGCATTCAGTTGCGATTAATCGCACGGGAAAATAGAAAAGAAAGGTTTATAAAGCTGTGGCGCCTGAACTTTTCAAAGGTTAGCAGTGGGGTTAGAATATGAGAGCATATTATATGCGTAGTCTGCATTGTTTTAAAGCGGACTCGATGCATATTATTCAATGCATTTGATAAGAAGGTTTGGTGTTGGTTTTTAAACCATTGGCAAATGCATAGATTATAATAAATCAAATGGACAGAATAATTTATTAACTTTGTGGGACCCTCACGAATCACATCACAGAAAATCATAATAGCAGAACATGTTAATAAAAGTTCCGATGGCGATAACGGAGCCGATGTGTTTATGAACTAAGTTATATATTTTTTAATTAATATGGTAAAAAATAAAGTAATAAATATATAGTGATTTTTTTCAAACAATAAAGTATATTGGGATATGTATTTTTTAAACTATACATAATAAAACAGATAAAAGTATTACAAAAGAAAACTTATCAAAGTTTTCCATTGCGTGATAAAGTACAACATATCAAATGAACCTTTTGTAACTGTGGACCCCGCTGAACGTGAAAAAACTTAAACCAAATATGGAAAATAAATATGCCTTATAAAACTTATCGAGTTCAAGACTTGCCATTGCAATCGGCCGAAGACATAGGAACTTGCAATTTGCGATTGCGATTGGGCGAATCACGTTGCATCATTCAATAGTAGCAAAGAAAACATATGCCCAAATTGTTATGCCACGTGGAAATCAAATCCACCTTATAAAACTTATCGGATCCGAGACTTACGATTGCAATGAGTCCAAAACAAAAGAACTTATTACAGGGATTTGTAGATTTCCGATTGTACGACAATATTAATTCAAAATCAGACAGAGGATCATGGGTTATTTTGTTCTCAATACGTTTGGTGTTGGTTTTTAAACCATTGGCAAATGCGTAGATTATAATAAATTGAATGGACAGAAGAATTTATTAACTTTGTGGGACCCTCACAAATCGCATCGGAGAAAATCATAACAACGGAACATGTTAATAAAATTCCCGATGGCAATAATGGAGCCGATGTGTTTATGAACTGTGATTTATATGTATCTGAAGTTCCGGCTTAGAGTGCGTAGATTTAAAAAATAAAAATGAATACAGTTCGTATATGGACAGAGAGTGTAAGCAAGTAGGCTGAGCACAAAGATTAATTATGAACAAGAGATTGCATATTTAAAAATAAAATAATAAATTTGAAAAACAAAGAATTAAATATAAAATTAAAGTTATATTTTTTTTAATTAATATGGTAAAAAACAAAATAATAAATCTATAGTGATTATAAAGCTGTGGCACCCGAAAATTAAAGTTATATTTTTTTAAATTGGTATAGTAAAAAATAAAATAATATAATAAATCGAATGGACAGAAGAATTCATTAACCTTGTGGGACCCTTAGGAGTCGCATCGGAGAAAATCATAACAGCGGAACATGTTAATAAAAGTCCCAATGGATATTGTAGAGCCGATGTGTTTATGGACTGTGATTTATATGTGTTTGAAATTCCGACTTAAAAGGCATTAATCGCATAGGAACGTTTGCGAATGCATCAATCGGCAAATGCAATAATTGCAATCAGAAACATTGAGTTGTGATTAATCACATGGGAAAATAAAAAAGAAAGGTTTATAAAGTTGTGGCGCCCGAAATTTTCAAAAGTTAGCATTGGGGTTAGAATATGAGAGCATATTATATGCGTAGTCTGCATTGTTTTAAAGCGGACCCGATGCATATTATTCAGCAGATTTGATAAGTAGGTTTGGTGTTGGTTTTTAAACCATTGGAAAATGCATAGATTATAATAAATCGAATGGACAGAATAATTTATTAACTTTGTGGGACCCTCACGAATCGCATCGGAGAAAATCATAACAGCGGAACATGTTAATAAAAGTTCTGATGGCGATAACGGAGCTGATGTGTTTATGAACTGAGTTATATATTTTTTAATTAATATGGTAATAAATAAAATAATAAATATATAGTGATTTTGTTCAAACAATAAAGTAGATTTGGATATGTATTTTTTAAACTATACATAATAAAACAAGTAAAAGTATTACAAAAGAAAACTCATCAAAGTTTTCCATTGCATGATAAAGTACAACGTATCAAATGAAAATTTTGCAACTATGGACCCCACTGAACGTGAAAAAACTTAAACCAAATATGGAAAATAAATATGCCTTATAAAACTTTTCGGGTCCGAGACTTGCCATTGCAATCGGCCGAAGACATAGGAACTTGCGATTTGCGATTGTGATTGGGTGAATCGTGTTGCATCATTCAACAGTAGCAAAGAAAACATATGCCCAAGTTGTTATGCGATGTGGAAATCAAATTCGCCTTATAAAACTTATCGGATCCGAGACTTATGATTGCAATGAATCCAAAACAAAAGAACTTATTACAAGGATTTTCTTATTTCTGATTGTATGACAATATTAATTCAAAATCATACGTAGGATCATGGGTTATTTTGTTCTCAATATGCGAATGTCACCCCTTGTAGAGAATTTATGTTGAAAATATGGGTTTCGGCTGAAAGCATTCATTTGAATTGGAGAACAAAATTTTGAATCCTTTCATTCGCAGAATCAGAGAGAGTTTAGCCAACTCTGCAATGTCAAAGAGAAGTAGAAAGTCTAAAGCTGCTTTTGTTACAAATGTTCCTGTGCTAAACATGCCACCCAAGGAAAAATCGTCGAAGCTCAAGCTAGTCATAGACACCTCCTGTCAAGGACTGGGGAAGATGACATGGGAGAATGTATATAATTTGCTTGAAAAAGAGAAACCTAGGGTTGTTGTGCCCAAAGAAAATATTCCTGATGAAGAAGATTCAGATTCTGACTCTGAATCTCAACTTAGTGCATTGGAAAATTCATTTTTACACCGAGTTGTTACCCGAGCGAGTATTTTTCCCTACTATGATGTTATCAGATGGGTCATTGACAATGTGACCATTCAAAACAAGACTTTTGTTTCTACTTCTAGATCAGTGTTCGGGTCATTCAAGGCAGAAGATATTAAAGAAATGTACCATCTTCCCAATCCACAAAAGATTTACAACAAAGAATTCCTTAAAGAATATGCTGCAGAACATCCAAACCAGGCAGAGCCAATCAAAGAATGGAGGAATAACCGCGAGAAACATAACCAAGAGGCATCAGGTATGTACTCTGTGGAGTCTCTCGTAGCTCCATATTGTTATGCCGCAGCAATGATGTGTAGGTTGTTCGGAAATGACAACTCTACTAGATTTTCTATTCAAATGGTTCCATTAATTCATTCTGCTCTTAATTCTGAAATTATGGATTGGGATGTCATTTTGTCGAATAAGATAGCTAATCAAATTCTAGAGTATAGAAAAGATAATAATTCAGGGAATTCTTCCCCTTTCCATTTTTGTGGTTATATTTTGGATGCCCTCTCTTTCAATTCTGAGGTCCCGATGCTAGGTTGGAAATGGACTCAAAAAGAACCTATTCCTATTCATGTGTATCATATTTTCTTATGGAAAGAAAATTTCAAACTTCATGTTTATAGATTCTGCCATGGTTTTCTAATTCCAATCTACCAAACCATTTTTGGTCATTTCCCTCCTAGACTATCCAATAAAGCCAAGACTGATTTGTTTGCTATCGAAGATTGGTTTGGAGAAGAAAAATTCACTTATATCGAAATCTTTGGTAGTATTGTTCAGCCACATATCCTTCCCCTATATGTTCCAGATAAGTTGTTAGCTCAGGAAATTTCCTATCAACTCACAGTTGAAGCAATGTCTAGAATTTTGAAAAGCAATAAAAAGCTTATGTGGCCTACCTTCCCTTTTAACTGTGGTAACTATACTCTTAGTAGTTTTTCTCATGCTGAGAAAGAAGTTGGTAAGATTTCTAATCTTAATATTTCAACAATTCCTAGAAGACATTACAACCGAAGGAAAGTGGCACATGATTTTACTACCTCTGTTTCTATTGCCTAATTCGAGCATGAACCAGAAATTTTTGATGATTTATTTGTTTCCATGGATGATATATCCCAAGTCTTTGATTCAGCCAAGTCCAAGTTACAAGCCAAGGACTTGAAATTTTTTTTGTTGTATAGAAGCCGAAGGTTACTTACTGTGCCTCTTCATCAGTTGAGAGCTCCCACACAGGAGAAAGCATCACAATAAGCAGGAAGTACTTCTGGTAAAGAAGTAGAAGGAGATGATCCTATTTTAAGGAAAAGGGATGATAGCAGTAAAGCTGACAGTGCCAAAACAGAAACAAATTCTCAAAAATATATACAGAATCCTTTAGTGAAAACATAAAAAGGGAGCACTGGCACTGATGCCCATGTACATATTGAAAAGGGAAGTACAGAAAGTAAAAATACTGAACGGGCACCCAAGAATGATGCAGGTTCTCAAATTGGAGGACAAGTAGATACTGAATTGGTTGTTTCTTCTCATTTGCTAAATCAATATCAACAATTTGCATAACAGATAGGATTTCAAAACAATCCTCAAGTTGACGATCCTAAAGGTCAGGATGTGGAAATCATTCCTGAAAACCTGACTGAAGAAATTATGCTAAAGATAGAAGAAATCCCTCCTTTAGATATATTATATAGTCCCAAACATAGGGTTGTGGTAAGAAAACAAAGGAAAATGAGGAGAACAGATCAAGATTCTCTTTTGGCATCACAGGGGGAATTGCTAAATGTTGTTTATAAAAATGCTGAGGTGGATCCATCTGAGGATCTCACCAAATTGTCTCAGTATGCTGGTGCCTATATTGTTGTGACTATAGATAAAGCTTCTAAAGTTTCACAGCTAGTAAAACAAAAGGATATGAAAATTTCTATCTTTCAAGAATAGGTTGCAGGTGATCAACAAAAGATTATTTAGTTGGAATAGCAGGTACAGGATGCAGAACTTAGAGCTAAACAACTAGAAGAGAAACTCAGCCTTGGAAAGAAAAATATTGATGAACAAGCCTTGGGCAAACAATAGCAGTTGACTCAAGAAGTAGAAAAGCTACAAAATATTTTACAAAATGAGAGAAGTTCAAAAGTTGAACAGGAAAAAACGTTCCAATCAGAAATGGACAAGTTCAAGGAGTATCCGAAGCTGGATCAATTCATTACTGAAGCTCTTGAAATGAACAAACGGCTATCTCAATAGTTAAATGAATTTTGTTTAAATTTGACACAAATTGAGCCTTTGTACGAAATTACATCATCTTTGATAGATAGATTAGTCACTGTTAGGCAAGAAATTGAAGATGTTGATGATAAAATTTCCGAGTTTCTTTCATGGCAAGATACAGAGGAAGGAAGAAAAGCTAACCTTCCTAGAATTGAGGAGAGACACAAGGAAATTTTATTTATGTAATGGTAACAACATTTAATGAAATAAGAAAGAGCCACATCAAGGGCTAAAATTTTAATGAATAATACAACACAATTTATTAATGAAAGCCTGTACGCTACCAATTTGATCTCAGATTGTACTCCAGGTGAGTTACCTAAAGTAAAAGAAACTGATTCTAGGTGGAAGCAAGAGATAATCGATAAAAATAAAAAAATTAGCAAACTTCAAGGAATTTCATGGGATAATATGTGGTCGTATCTGATCAAGCCACACAGCCAATAGATAACAATCAAATTCGTTTCAAATGCTATTCAATGTATCATTCCTAAATTCTCTGACGCTACATACACTGGACAGTTACATTCAAAAATGAGTCAGCCAATAGAAGTCCAAGATATGCTCAATGTCTGCCACCTTCGTTCATCCACCTCAATCGATGATTAATGAGCCAGTCTACTACAAGCTCGCATTTTAGTTGAAGATATTTGATTTTAGATATATTGTAGGAATAGTTTTAGTTATTTTTTTTATTGAGTACCTATTTAAACCCCTTTCATGCATTTAGAAAGGGGTCCTTAATTTGTAATATTTTTTGACTTGGAGATTACATTTTTTTACTTCTTTTACTTCTATATTCTTTTATAGAGGGTCACATCTGGTGATTTGGTGCAGAATTATTTTTTAAGAGTTGCATTTTTGTACCTTGTAGTTTATTTTGCATTGGAATTGTTGTGTTAGTGTATCACATTTCATTTGGAAGTCTCAATATGGATATGGTATTTCTATCTATTGACTCTTAATTTATTTTTTGATTAGCTAGTACTTTCATTTCAAGTCATTTAGTTCCACTTCCCCCATCCAATCATTCTATTACCAACCCATTCAAATTACTAGGAAACTAGTCCTACAAATCCAGTCGGGGCCACCATTCCAAATGGAAAAGGAGCTGAGAGCACATCAATTATAGAACTGCAAATAACATCTTCAGAGTTTTCAGGAATTTGTTTCAGAAGAGTACTTGGTTTAAGTATAAATATGTGTTCTTCTATTGGTACTATGTTTATAAAGTTGCATTCTCTTGAACTATGATTCAATGGTAGTAATAGAGCTATGTTGATTGCTTGTTGAGCTAAAATTTGTTGAAGGTTAAGGAAAGCATTGCCTAGAGACCGTATCATTTGAATAGGATCAATTTTTCTCTTTTCATGTTCTTTTCGTATCTTTTTGAATGCATTTGTCATAGATCTGTCAATCTTGATCATATATGAAGTGCAATATGAAGATGCAACATATGCATTTAAAACATATTGAGCATCTGTATTTGCATTCCATAGGTGTAGAATATTGTATGCAAAGCTATTATTCCATATTTTCTGATGGTTTTCGTTGCAAGAATACCATTGGTTGTGTTAATGTACTTTGTATTAATTCGATGTAAGCAGTTTTTGTTAACTGGAATTCATCTAACAAATCTTCATGACTAGTTGATTTGTCATAGTGTTTTTGCTCTAAGGTGCTTTGCAAGGACAAAAAATTTTCACTTATTGAGCCATGTATCGAAGTAATTGGTTCAATAATCCTTGTTCTTTTCATTGGTGGCATTGGAAATTTGTATGTACACTGTGATGCTTTTCTTTTTTTATAGCTTTTGGTATGATGATGTTGATGTATCTTTGCAAGTTCTAGATCAAGGTGATTTGTGCTACAAATTATATAGTTATCCAAGATGTTTTCAATTTATAATTTAGTATTAATTCCATATACTAGAGCATTTTCTATCCATATAAAAGCATGTTCACGTGTACTACTTCTATTTTGGAACTCAGTTACAAAGTAGCAATCTAATTTTTTGCCAAAAAATGTGTTATTTTGACAGATCAATTACTTCAATCCACTTGTCTTATGTCTATAGTAACATGTACATGTTACTGGGTCCTTTCTGACAAGATAATCAATGTTGCATTCCTCAATTGTTTCAATGTGTTTCTCTTTATTTCTATTGCTATGTAATTTAATAAGAGTTTGTACTAGTGGTGTCCAAAGATGCTCTGCACTTGTAAATGTAAGAAAGAAAGTTGGAGGACCTAATTGTCGTATCATTTCAAATATATGTTTCTGCATTTGTTAATGGTAACTAGGAGAAATTATTATGTGTTTGAATTCTACGTGTCCAATCTGACTTTTTAGTAACTTTTCTAAGTTGGGCTTGTACTTAACATCTTTTGCTAACAACTTTCTTCCTTGTAATTTTCCTTTTCTTATTCATATTGAGATGCATGACATGACGTTTTCAATGATTATTTGCATTGTCTTGAAGAAAAAATTTGTGATGTGATAGGGAAATTGACCACTGCAATGCATTAGTTCCCATTTTACTATTTCTTGGTAAAAAAATATTTGTAGTATATCATCGTGATGTGGATTTCCAAAGAATAGTGTTGGGAAACTCATTTCTTCTGCATATGCGATTCGTGGGGGTCCCACAAAGTTAATAAATTCTTCTGTCCATTCGATTTATTATAATATATGCATTTTCCAATGGTTTCAAAACCAACACCAAACCTGCTTATCAAATCTGTTTAATAATATGCATCGGGTCGACTTTAAAACAATGTAGACTACGCATATAATATGCTCTCATATTCTAACCCCAACGCTAACCTTTGAAAAGTTCAGGTGCCACAGCTTTATAAACCTTTCTTTTCTATTTCTCAGTGCAATTAATTGCAACTCAATGCTTCCAATTGTGATTAATGCATTTGCCAATGTTCCGATGCGAAGCCCTTCCTCCAATGTGATTGATGCATTCACAAACATTCCAATGTGATTAATGCCTTTTAAGCCGGAACTTCAAACACATATAAATCGCAGTCCATAAACACATCAGCTCCGCAATCGTCATCGGGAATTTTATTAACATGTCTCACTGTTATGATTTTCTCTGATGCAATTCGTGAGGGTCCCACAAGGTTAATAAATTCTTCTGTCCATTCTATTTATTATATTATTTTAATTTTTACTATATTAACTAAAAAATATATAAATTTAATTTTATATTTAATTCTTCTTTTTTCAAATTTATTATTTTATTTTTAACTATGCAATCTCTTATTCATAATTAATCTTTGTGCTCAGCCTACCTGCTTACACTGTCTGTCCATATACGAACTATATTCTTTTTTATTTTTTAAATCTATGCACTCTAAGCCGGAACTTCAAAAACATATAAATCACACTTCATAAACACATCGGATCTGTTATCGCTATCGACACTTTTATTATTAACACGTTCCGCTGTTATGATTTCCTCCGATGTGATTCGTAAGGGTCCCACGAACTTACTAAATTCTTCTGTCCATTCGATTTATTATAATCTATGCATTTGCCAATGGTTTAAAAACCAACAGCAAACCTGCTAATCAAATCCACTGAATAATATGCATTGGGTCCGCTTTAAAACAATGTAGACTACGCATATAATATGCTCTTATATTCTAACCCCAACGCTAATCTTTGATATTACATAAGCTAAACTTGAGAAAATCTACTTACTTAATTATTATCAACTAATCAAAGCTTGAGATAATCCAAAAAATGTTTTTATCCTTGAAGAATTAGAAAGAAATTGTAAGTCAAAAGACCTTTTAACATATTTCGAACATATTAGAAAAATTTTATACTTAGAAATATGTTAAAATGAATAGTAAATCGCAATCAGAAATTCAGAAAAGTTCTTTTAAAGAGTTTTTTTTGCTTTGAGAAGTTCCGATGCGATCGTGCTCAATCCCAATCACATTTTGGAATAATATTAAGTATTGCACTTTTTCTATTTATAACAATGCGATGCGATTTATCGCAATCACGTCTCGGGAAAAAGATTAAACATTGCATTCGTCTCATTGCAAAATTCCGATGTGATTGTGCTCAATCGCAATTGCAATTTCGGAGATAGATTATAACAGTCCACTTCATTTTAAATCTCCGATGCGATCGGGATTTGGAAATAACATTTTCACTCAAACAAATTGTGATGCGATCGTCACAATCAGAAAATCGGGATGAGTCATATTCTATTTATCTTGTGCACCATTGAACATGCGATTGTTATTTTTCATTTCTATTTATTCATCACATCGCAAAAGATCAAAAGTGAATTTTAATATTTATTACAAGGATTCGCCAATGTTCGATATACTATTAGGGTTTTCTAAAATCATCACTATTGAATGGAAAATTCTGAGTCAATAGACTGATTCCCAGTACAAGATGCGTCATTGGCCTGGAAAATTGTTGAAAACAAATGAGTTGAATAAAGTTTAATAATTTAAATTGCCTCGATGTATTTATTTAACATTTTGCTATAAATATTTGAGATTCTATGATATAACACTACACAATAGCAGTGTATACAAGAAATAACAGAGAATGCAATTATAGAAATTTAAAATTTAAATTAAATTATGTTCTAAATAAACTTTATCATTTTTTTATTATTATTTATTTTAACTAGAAAAACTCTAAAAAATTATTTAAAAAAAATTAATTGTAAAAAAATATTAGGATTCAAATTTGTTGAAATGTTAAATAAATCTAATACAAATAATAATACTTAAAGTTGTGATTTTTTAAAAATATTTTTAGTAGATTAACTTCACAGTTTGATAGTTTTCGAACTCTACACCTCTGACATATTTCAGCCATGAGTATTAATCGTACTGTGAGTAATTATATCAATTTAATGGTTTCGATATTTCTCGGGATCTTATCTCATTAAGTGTTTCATGCCAATTTTTATGGCTCTATTAATTCTGTTCAACTTGCTATTTTAATTAATTCGCTTTTGGTTTCTTGTGCATACAAATGCATGTGAGTCTGGGCAGTTCACTCTATTAGTGTTGTACGGAAGCTTGTGCATTGAAGGTTATAAACCTTTTCAATTAATATGAGATTAACAATGTTCAAGTCATACCACATTAACTTTACCCTTCAAATATGCTTTATTCTGAATGTAGTATGGTTGAAACCATAAAGAAAAGATAAGGTAATAAGGCCATAGGTAATTATATAAACACTTTTATCGTAAGTCAAGACAAGTAAATTAATTTATGTTTGTACTATATATTTTACAGTGATGAAGAAAGCTGACCCCCGAGCTACTTGACATCAGTGATGAACTTCACTAGACTGACCCGCAGTCATATATAGAATTACTAAGTACACATCAGCCACATGCTAATAAGAACATCATAAATAAAATTGTGATGCATGGAGTTTTTATTACTTGTATGATTAGAAGTTGCAAATAGAACATATGGACAACACTTTAAAATTGGAATCTATCACGTTGAAAATGATCAACGATAGATTAACTAATTATAAGTATATTGTAGTTAAAAAAATAATTTTTTATTTGCGTTAATTATAATTTAATACTTAATAAATATATATATATAGTAGCTATTTATTTTGTTCAATTTTCCACTTCTCTTTAAATTATTTGTGCTAATAGTTTCTTTATTTATTATTTTATATTATTATGTTTATTTATTATTTTATACTATTAAATATTGAACTGCAATTGCAAAATACTCTTAATTTATATAATTTTTATTAATGTAAATTTAGTGAATTATGATAAATAAATATAACAAATTGTTTTTTAAAATAAGTTTCCACTTAAATTATTATTATCAATAATTTTTTTTATAATATTTATGTATGATGAAGTTCTTATAAATTTAATTTGCATAATATGTATACATTCTCTATACTATATATTTTTTTTTAAATAAATATTCAATTTTATTTTTAGTTCTTGCTACTTAGTTTAATTTAATTACTAATTTATTTTGTATTGTTATCATGTATCATTAAATTATAAATAGTCATTAAGATATCTTTGAATTTCCTATGAAATTTGATTGAAAATGCTTTTAAGAACCATTGGATCCAGGTCATTAAATAATTTATTAAAAAACATAAATTACATATTTATCTTTGTCTGATTCTAGGATTACATTAAAGTAAATCCATATCAAATCTACATGTTGCTACATGAAAATATTTGGTTGACTGATCCCATGCATAGCAATAAGGATCAAATCCCATACAACTTATTCATTAGCAATATATTCTTCCAGTTACGTCACTATGTAGGAATTGAATCTTATTACAAGGAATTAAATATGGTAGAATAAATATTCCAATTTATTTAAAGAGAGTTAAATGATGTAGAATATGAACTCAATAGAATTTCATTTTGTGGAGTTGTTTCAGTTTTCATCAATTTGTAATGTTATCCACATAGTTTTGACTTGCCGCTCCAGATTATTGAATTTTGGTATGTGCAGTTGTTTAGTTTTCACTAAATTATAAATTAGTTATTAATATATTTTCTACTGGACTGAAAATACTTTTAAGAACCATTTCATCCACATCACTAAATAATTTATTAAAGAACACAAATTACATATTTATGTTTTCTCGCTTCGAGGATTACATTAAAGTAAATCCATGTCAAATCCACATTTATGATTGGTCATTTCTTGATTGTACAAATGCTCACAGCTTTTCTCCCATTCTATTGTGAAAACCATCATAGAAAAAATAAAATTCAAATTTAAATGTTACTAATTATACATAGAATCTTTATTAACAATAAGGTTTTCCGCATCGAATATGTAATTTGTGACATTCATTCTGCAAGTGTAGATTTGAGTTGGAGGATCTAGTGACGTCACAGACATCCCATGTAGATCTCTTGATATCAACAACCATTAATTCAAAATTAAATAGCATAAAATTATAGCAGTTGTACCAGTTTCTACTTTGCAGTTGTTCTTTTACTTGAAGCTCTGTGAATTTTATTTCCGCTCTTTAGATTTTTTGTATTCTGCTGAACACATCTACAAGTAGATTTATCGTGCGACTCGACACTCTACAAGCAAGCTTTTGCAAGTCAGGCTGGAACTGTGCCCTTCTAGTTTCAAGGTTTGCTAAGCGTAATTTCTCTTACTCTTTCACGTAATTCCACACATTAAATTTTCTTTCTTACTCTAATTCTGAGTGAAAAATGGATTATATTCTACCTAAAATTTACATATTATGGACTGTGTTTTTAAATGATAGCCGATGGAACATTGATGATTGCAATTCCATTCAAATTTGATAAATTTGGTGCATCCTACAATTCTTGTTTCTTTTTAACAAATTTACAAAGTTCCTAGAAGTACTTCTCAAGATTATATCATACAGAGGAAACATAGAAAACAAAATTTTTTTAGGTCTCTAACATGATAATACCATTTGTATCAGCCTAGGAGGATTCAAAGTCATTTCCCTTGGAAAGACTTTGTTTACTAAAGCCTCCGTTCATTAAAAAATGTACATTATTATAATCATCAATTTCTGAGTCAAATTCCACTTCATTTGTAGCTTCGGTACTAGTAGATCAAAAAATATTTTCTTGTTCGACTTAAAAAGTTTTTGCCATAATTTTAATTCTCAAAAAGATAAAATAATTTTCCTATTTTTTTTAAATTATTATTTAATTAAAAATTACTTCGTTGTAATTTTAATTTTCCCTAAAACATTCAAGATTACGTTCTAATTTTACTTTTCAACAAAAATTACATCACACAGACTGTATGTTTTGAAGTTTGTTTCCATTTTCAACAAAGATTACATTGTAATTTTACTTTTCAACAAAAAAAATATATATATCTCAAAGAGTGTATGTTTTGAAGTCTGTTTCCATCGCATTATTTTATTATTTGATTGAAAATTAAAATATATATATAATTTGATATAGAATAAATTTTTTCATCCTATAAATCCTTGTCTGACTGGATTCTATACCATTTATTTAGCTGTCAAAATGCATTGACTCTGAATTATTTGGCTTCTTTATTTATTTATTTTTTTTTTGGGTTTTCCGCAATTTTAACTAACCTGGACAGTACAGTACTGCTAGGAAGATGAGTTTGAGTGACATTTTCTGAAAAAATAATCTTTTGTTATCTTAAGCTTTCAATTTTTTCAGAAAAGTTTTCATTTTCGTTCTCCAAATTCGATGTATGATCATCCTCTTGAAGTAATTCCCAAGTGATCACTACAGTCCCGTTCTCTTAAGCTTTCAATTTTGTCAGAATTTTTTTTATTGAGGTTCTCCAAATTAGATGTATGATGATGCTCTTGAAGTAATTTCCGACTGATCGCTATAGTCCCATTTCTTGCATCTACAATCTGTGATAAGGTTCATAGTTTTCCAGTTCCCAACCTTTAGGTGTTTAGTCTGATTCTTGAAATATCGTCTGAATTTCGTGTTGAACTTCCTGCTCACAAAGGGTTTTACAAAATAGTGACTTCTACAAGACACAGTGCACAAAATTTGATTCTATGTCTCTCAGTTCAAAAAAAAATAACACTGCCATGTAAACCTATTCTATTTCGAAATCTGCTCTGATTTTTAAAATAAAAACATATGACAGTGTTACAAAGACTCTTGGGCCTTTTATATATGGCAGCACATATTACACTAAAAATAAAACTAAAGCAATACGTAAAAACATTGAAATGTTTTAACATTAGCTCTTATAAAAAACATTGAAATGTTTTAACATTAGCTCTTATAACAAAGTAATTTATAAAAGATTATTTTTGCATATGAAACATATTAAAATCTTTTACATAAAACCTTTGCATTGTTCACCATTTTAGAAATCAGTTCGAACACAAAAAACTAGAGATAAAAAATGGAACAATGAAAACAGAAGTAGCTAATAGAACAGATGCAAAGCCAAGGGTACTTAAGACAGCTCCAAAAACAAAACTCTATGAAATAAATTAAAGTTCAAGCTATTTTGTGGTCATTGGTATCCCCCAAGAAATTATTGCATCTTGTGCATATTATGGAGGCAAGAAAATGCAAGCACTTTAGTTGAAAGTTAGTCAGGATTAATCTTTAAACAATTGCTTCCAAAATACAAGACACCTAACAAGAGTCATCAGTTTAATTGATCGAGTAAAAGCAACACTAGGAGCTGTGAAAACAGAAGTAGAAAATAGAACAGATGCAAAGGGAAGGGTAGTTTATAGGTTATATAGTTATAGCTTATTGAAAATAGTACTTTTTACACTATAGTCTAGAGATTTATAGCAAATTAGAGTAGCTACCCAAATAGTCACATTAGTCTTATTGCTATGGACCTATGGTAGTGGTAGTCTTAGTCCCATGCCCTAAGTTATTATTATAGGATCTTAAAGATTTCATATGGTATAAATCAAGATTTTTCTATGTCATCTATTATTCACATTATCCCGCACAAGTTACTATGTCTCAACTTCTGGTATTTCTCTTATTCTTTAGTCAGTTGATACCTTTAGATAGTTAATTTGTTGTTTTTTCCTTGATGTTTTAACAAAGTTAGGTGCCACTTGTTGCATTTAATTGAATATATAAATTTATAACGATGGAATGTAATCACATGCAACTTTCAAAGACGCTACAACAACTAATAGAAGAAGAAGACACCACTAATATCAAAACGGACTGTAGAAACAAAGCAATAGAAAAAACAAGTGTTGGATACTTTGCATGTAGACCTTGTGATAAGTGGTTTAGTTGTAGTTTCAAATGGTGCAAATGTTGTTTTTGTATGCAGAACATTTGTTAATATGCAAAAAATAATAAGCAGTTGTCAAAGATCAACATGAAGAAAAGAAAAGAAAAAAACAAATAGTCAATACTTTAAATCTAGATGTCATACCAGGTCGTATAGATACGACTTCATATGATTCAAATGTTGTTGTTCTATACACCACCATTGTTAATGTCCATATAATAATGGTTGGTTATTAGCAATTGTCATAGAATACATTTATTCGTCATTGAAATGAATATTTTTTCTCATGAAAAAAAGTAGTGTAACTACCAAATTTTCACAATATAGTGATAGAATTAGTCCATATTATGTTGACCTATCTTGGGCAATGTTTGCTACATTGACTTGCAAGTACATTCTTACGTGCAATAAAGTTGGGACTTGCATAAGGGATGAATGATTTGTAATAACTAAGACAATTCTTATGTTTAGCTATTTGTATGAAGCCTATTGTTGCTTTCAAGATGCTACTATGCTATAGTGCATATCTAACTGTACATACATATTCGTAATTACAACTATGTTGTTTACAGCTAGCAAGATTAGCTTTACTAATCAAGACACATTCATTCTGTATTTCATGCTTTCTATTGTATAGAAAAGTGAATTATTTCTAGAATACATAGCTTGTATGTGAGATTCATGTTTTAAAAAACAATAATCAACGTTGCATCTTCTTTGATTTGCAGTGATACTTTTGAGATACAGAGAGATGCAAAATAGGAACTAGTTACTTCCAACTTTGCTTATCTTATTTTACTGTTTTGAAATCAAAGATACAATATAACAGTAAAATTAGTATTTCGTGCTAGTAAACATTATCATAGAGATATATTCAATAAATAAAAAAATATTATAGAAGCTCTTCTCATATTTGAGGAAAAAAAATCTAAGATACACAGTTATTAGGAAACAAATCACCATACGAAACTGAAGAATAAATAAATAGAAAAAAATGGTTCAAATCATAGACATTGAAAAATACCATCCAGCAAAAAAACATCGGATAGATACTAATATTGATATCATTTTAATGAACCATAGTCTCTTTATACTACAACAATTTTCATATACTTTTGGAGATTGTTTGTTCAATGCATTTGAAGTGCTTCTGCACTTTCGTTACTCATCTATTGAACTGTGCAATGCAATAATAGACCATTTTCTCAATTCTCTACATCAAAATGACACAGAGGAAAAAGAATCATACCAATATGAACTAGATCTTGTCATGTTATATCAACTTCATGGAATTCACAATGTTGACACATACCTTCGTAGAATGCATTTTTCTACATCTAATAGCAATTGCCAATATGAAAGAGGCCTATGGGGAGACAAATTTTGAATACATTGGCTATCAAAGTGGTTGAACATACCAATTGGAGTCTGGTCGCTAACAATGAAAACAAGGTATTTGTTCTTCAACCATGATCTAGATACAATTCCACTATACATTTTGTTTCATGATACAGATCCCATTAGTGGACATTTTGAACCCTTATTATACAAAAGATTATGTAGATGCAAATTTGTACCAAATTATTCCTTGTCACCTCTTTGCAAATATCTTGAAAACCATTATGGATCCGTTGTTCATGAAATGCAAATTCATGGATTTCATATAGCAAAAAAAACTATGTCGAAATGTGCTAATAGCATGTTTAGTGTGATTTGTAATTTAATAGCCCTTGAATTTGATGAACAGTATTTCAAACTCTACATTGTCCAACCTTTTTTCAATGCACTAATGGCTAGGAGCAACGATGCATTAAATTGAATAGAAAAACACTTAACAAATGAAACTATACAAAGTCAAAAAAATGGTTGCAGGCTGGCAACAATACCTAATTAATATGGAAATGCCATATGAAAAAGGAGGAGTTGAGTGATCTGAATGGAAAATGGCATCAACCCATGGTATTCATCTACCCATGTTATCCATCCACCCATGGAATTTACCCATGATATTGTAAATGGCATCAACCCATGGTATTCATCCACCCATGATATTTATTCACCCATGGTATTGTAAGTGACACATGGTATGTATCCACCCATGGTATTCATCCACACATGGTATTTTCCCATGGTATTGTAAGTGGTATCTACCCATGGTATTGGCCTATGGTATCTACACATGGTATTGTAACTCAAAAAAAGGCTATAAATAATAAGCCTCAGTTTGTAAAAGGACAGATTTTCTGCCATAATGCAGCTTCTACAGTTGTTCTTTGTTTTAATAAAACAAGTTTCTTTTTGGTTTTATTCTCTTTGTGTTCTCTCTTTTTTCTGGCATTAAAATTTTGTATATCTTGTCAGATTTATTTCAAATTTTTAGATCTTGGGGGCCTCCCCCCCAAGATCCAGATCGGTGGTATCAGATTCAGGCTACGCCTCCATGGGAATGAGGGTTTGAAACATATTTCAGTTTCAATGTTTTGCGGCAATCTTTAGCAAAATCCATGAACCTTTTTGGGCGACGCGTTTTCAAATCAGATCTGAAAATTTTGGTGAAAAATTTATAAAAAGAAAGACCAGATCTGGATTCCTTGCGAAAAAATACTCAAATTCAAAAAACAAAATTGGCCAAATTGGAGTTCGGATGAGGGAGATATCGCTAATTCAAAATCAGCAATGTTGAAGCAATTTTTCTGATGACAATTCATGGACGGCGGACCTCCTATCATTTTTCATAATTTTAAGTGAAAAATTTTAGAAGAATGGATATAGATCTGAGCTTCTCTTGAAAAATCACCCAAGTTCAAAAAAAAATCGATCGAATCGGAGTCGGATGTGGGAGTTATTGTTGATTTAAAATCGACCATTTTTTCAGAAATTTTGTGATGGCGAGACAGTTCCAGTGCGAATTTGTGATTCTACAGTCTCCAAATAGAGGTTTCAAACATATCATAAGATGCAGAATGATCATTCCATTTCCAAAAATAGGCTATAATAAATATTCTGAGTTATATTGACCGAGTTATGCTCATTTTAAATCTGGAGCAGCATTCGGAGTGGGTTCCCTTTGGAGACGTGCCCTCCCACCCCACTTTAGTAGGCACCTGCTTCACATTCATCAGTTTCAACATACCAGCAATTGTCTTGGGTTATTTGGAGACATGCCCTCCCACCCCAAGCTATGTAGGCACCTGCTACTTCATCAACAATCAGCATCACGGTTATGGGTCAACTGCACAAAATTATTTTCATCGAAGTCCATTTGCTAGGCCACACACTGTTAGTCACACAGTTGGTCACAAGCATTACATGGTATCTCTATCCTCAGATCTTCGTTTTTCATGGTTTTGGTTCATCCACAAACCCACACTTCATCGAAATCCATTTGCTAGGCCGCACACTATCAATATCATTGTTGGTCACAAGCATTACAAGGTATCTCTATCCTCAGATCTTCGTTCATCATGGTTATGGGCTAACTACACAAAACCCTTCTCTTTAGTGGCTCTTCATATTCAACAAAGGCTTCTCAGGAGGGAACTTCATGCAATGGGGACCATTGCTTCTTAAGGAGCGAGGAATGATCTGAATGGAAAATGGCATCAACCCATGGTATTCATCTACCCATGTTATCCATCCACCCATGGAATTTACCCATGATATTTTAAATGGCATAAACCCATGGTATTCATCCACCCATGATATTTATTCGCCCATGGTATTGTAAGTGACACATGGTATGTATCCACCCATGGTATTCATCCACACATGGGATTTTCCCATGGTATTGTATGTGGTATCTACCGATGGTATTGGCCTATGGTATCTACACATGGTATTGTAACTCAAAAAAGGCTATAAATAACATGCCTCAGTTTCTAAAAGGAAAAATTTTCTGCCATAATGTAGCTTCTACAGTTTTTCTCTATTTTAATAAAACAAGTTTCTTTTTGGTTTTATTTTCTCTGCGTTCTCTCTTTTTTCTGTCATTCTAATTTTGTAGATCTTGTCAGATTTATTTCAAAATTTTAGATCTTGGGGGCCTCCCCCCCAAGATCCGGATCATTGAGGGAACATCATTTTGCTTCCAATGGACATCGATCATATTCAATGTAAACATACAAATATGGTTGTTTACCAATAAAACCATTGTGAATTTCTACCAATCAAAAATAAATTCCAACCAAACGTACAACATATTATCATTTGAAACTAGTACATCACACATTCATTATGAACCATTACTATCAAATCAAAATACAAATCGGTGCAATCTGCAACATATAATAGTACAAATGCACAAAAACAACAACAATAGAATAAAATTGCGCAAATTGAAACAAATGATACGTACAAATGACCCAAATAAAATTGGACAAAATAGAAATAAAATAGCAGATAAAAATTGTTCATCACAAAAAAGTACTTCCATAGATATTTACAAATGACAAATTGAAGACACCCCAAAAACAAAATGTCCAATATGTAAGACATTGCAATTTCAAAAGAACATATCAAGCATTGTACTTGAATTAGAAAAATGTACATAAACATATCTGGAAAACATAAGACATTGCATTTAAATATCATTTGTAGATCTTGCAAAACAACACTTGCAAATGCAAAGTTGCCTCGCTTTGCAACACCTGAACAAATAAGACGTAATAAGCCATTGCAAACTATAGCAAGAATTTCAGAGCTTGAGGAAAGACTTGTTGCATTGAGAATCCCCTTTGCACAAATAAGACAATGTGGGAAGAAGCGATCACAAAGGGGCCTAACTTGTTCAATAATAAATGTACCTGTCCAGATGGACATTGTCCAAAAAGCATTGCCACAATCCATAAACAATACAATCACAATTTCTATTGCACTAAAATGATGACTAGAATACAAGAATGCATATCAAATAGGAAAAGTGCGTGTGCATATTGTCATGAGAGCACTTAAATAACTATGTTCTCGAAATTTGTATAAAACTGAAAACATTTCCATTAATAGAAATTGGAATCATATACTTGAATTGGAAAATAAAGGTAATAAATCCGACGATGACAACATTGATAGCAAAAGTGAAACTGATAGCATTTCAGAAAGTGAAAGGCCAACTGAAACCTTGGTAGATGGATTCATAGCTTCACAACGAATTCATGATTTACAAGACAAGATTATTAAAATAGCACCAGCTGAGGGACAATGACCACTTGGGATATTCAAGGACAAACATGCAGAAGAAATGAGTTTCCCAACACTATTCTTTGGAAATCCACGTGACGATGATATACTACAAAGATTTCATTACCAAGAAATAGTAAAATGGGAACTAATGCATTGCAGTGGTCACTTTTCCTATCACATCACAAATTTGTTCTTCAAGACCATGTGAATACTCATTGAAAAGGTTAGGTCATGCATCTCAGTACAAATAAGAAAAGGAAAATTTCAAGGAAGAAAGTTGTTAGCAAAAGATGTTAAGTACAAGCCCAACTTAGAAAAGTTACTAAAAAGTCACATTGGATACATAGATTTCAAACACATAAGAATTTCTCCTGATTACCACCAACAAATGCAGAAACATATATTTGCAATGATACGACAATTAGGTCCTCCAACTTTATTTGTTACATTTAGAAGTGCAGAGCATCTTTGGACACCACTAGTACAAACTCTTACTAAATTACATAGCAATAGAAATAAAGACAAACACATTGAAACAATTGAGGAATACAACATTGATTATCTTGTTAGAAAGGACCCAGTAACATGTACACGTTACTATAGACATAAGACAAATGCATTAAAGCAATTGATCTGTCAAGATAGCACATTTTCTGGAAAAATATTAGATTACTACTTTGTAACTGAGTTCCAAAATAGAGGTAGTGAAAATGAACATGCTCTTATATGGATAGAAAATGCTCCAGTATATGGAATTAATACTAACTTAGAAATTGAAAACTTCTTGTATAACTATATAACTTGTAGCACAAATCACCTCGATCCAGAACTCGCAAAGATACATGAACATCATCATACCAAAAGTTGTAAAAAAAGAAAAGCATAACAGTGTAGATACAAATTCCCAATGATACCAATGAAAAGAACAAGGATTCCTGAACCAATTACTTCGGTACATAGCTCAATAAATGAAAAATTTTGTCCTTGCAAAGCACCTGAGAACAAAAACACTATGGCAAATCAACTAGTTATGAAGATTTCTTAGATGAATTTAAGTTAGCAGAAACTGCATACATCGAATTAATACAAAGTACATTAACACAACCAATGGTATTCTTGCAACGAAAACCATCAACAATATGGAATAACATCTTTGCATACAATATGCCACACCTATGGAATGAAAATACAGATGCTCAATATGTTCTAAATGCATATATGTTGTAGCTTCATATTGCACTTCATATATGACCAAAGTTGATAGATCTATGAAAAATGCATTCAAAAGGATACGAAAAGAACATGAAAAGAGCAAAATTGATGCTCTTCAAATGATACGGTCTTTAGGAAATTATTTGCTTAACCTTCAACAAATTTTAGCTCAACAAGTAGTCCACATAGCTCTATCACTACCATTGAATCATAGTTCAAGAGAATGCAACTTTATAAACACAACACCAATATACGAACGCACATTTATACTTAAACCAACTACTCTTCTGAAAAAAATTCCTGACAACTCTGAAGATGTTATGTGCAGTTCTATAATTGATTACTATATCAATAGGCCTAATGCTATTAAGCATATATGTTTAGCTGAATTTGTATCAAAGTATAGGAAAGATGGCAGACCAATATCAAAAAGAAAAAAAAAAAAAGTAATTCGATTCATTAAATACAAAAAACACATTGAGTATGAAAACTATTACAGAGAAAAACTTTTTCTATATGTTCCATTCAAAAACAATTAAAATGCACTAAAGAAAGGCTCCTCTACATGGAAGAGTGCATACATGTTGCATAAAAACACAATAAAGAAAAATGAAACTAAGTTCACATATAACATGAACAAGAAATGGGGTGATTTGGAAGAAGCAATTCAAAAAATTGATAGCAGCACTGCAACTTCTAATCATACAGTAAAAAAACCTAAAATATCTAATGATGTTACTGAGAAGTATGAATTGGCTAAAGATTTGCAATTTCCCCAATGCTATGAGAAAAAAATACATCTTAACATTGGTTTTCAATTTACAGAACATCCATTTATGCTTAGCAATGAAGAATACTACAAGATTAGGAGAATGCTTAGTAAAGAACAACAAGCAATACTCGAAGACATTGCAATGAAAAAACGAAAGAACATAGACAAACCTTTCTACTTATTTTTTACTGGAGGAGCTGGTATTGGAAAAACATTCACAGTAAAAGAAATATTCCAAATGCTCATCCGCATCTACAATGAACATTACAATACAGACCCTTTGAAACCGAAAGGCTTGATATTAGCATATACAGGTAAAGCTGCATATAATGCACGTGGAGTTACAATTCATTCTACATTGCTAATTCCTTTCAACAAATCTAGTTTTATTCCACTTAGCAACAATGTATTAGACAAGTTAACATAGTTGTACAAAGAATTAAGAGTTGTTCTCATTGATGAAGTATCCCTAGTTGGAAGTTGTTTTCTATATCAAATTTAGGATCGACTAAGAAACATTAAGCACAATCAAGCAAAATACTTTGGAAACATTGATATCATATTTTTTGGTGACTTGTACCAAGCACAACCTATACTAGATTCACTAATATTTGAAAAACCTACAATAAGAAGGCAACCAATAACATATGAGTTTTGGAAAGAACATATAAAGTACTATGAATTTTAGATTGCAATGTGTCAAACAAATGAAAAAATCATTAGCATTTTGAATAGGATGCATTTAAATAACCAAGCGAAAGATTATTTGAATTACCTAAATAGACATTGTATTCGAAATGCTCCTAATGATCCTACTTTCCCCTATCTATTTTTTAGGAATAAAGATGTAGCATTACATAACAAGAAAATGTTATCTATTGTTCCTGGTGATGAAATTGTAATTAATGCAAATGATTACGAAGAAGAAAACCATGGACACATACCATCTCATGCACAAATAGCAACATCGCCTTCACAAATTGTCCTAAAACTTAACATGCTAGTTGAAATATATGCACGAAACTATGACTTACAAGACGGTCTAGTCAATGGTGCAGATGGTATCATTAAAGCATATGTAAAGTTAGACAACTTTGATGTAATATAGATCAAATTCTATGATGAACGTGTTGGCTGTCAGCAAGCACATGATATTTCTTTTCTATACAGCAGAGAAATTTCTAGTGATTGGACTCCCATATTACGCACAATAAAGCCAATTTCTGTATTAGCAAAAATAGGCAACTTGAAAATCAGAAAGCAATTTCCAATCAAACTAGAATGTGCACGTACAATACAAAGATCACACGGCTTGACACTAGACAAACTTGTATTTGATCCTTTAGGAATACGACGCCATGGATTAGTATATACAACTCTTTCTCGTGTGAGAAACATAGAATCATTCTATTTTCTTAGTCCACTTAAGAAACAAAACTTCCGAAATCAACACAAATTTATGTTGAAATGGAATGTTTACACAAAAATGCAAAGTGACAACTAGACTGCAACTATTCGTTATTAGAAACAAAAGCATACATTTCAATTCTTTCTCTAAACACTCGCAGTTTACAAATACATTTTGATGATTTGTTAAATCACTATGATCTAATGCAATCTGACATCCTATGTTTACAAGAAACACATTTGAATAATTCAATGCTTCTAAAAAGACTTGAAACATTCAATTTCATATCAAATCATAGTAAACAGGGTTTGCTAATTTGTATTAAAAAGCATATAAAGATCTTGAACCATATTCATTTTGAAGAAAAAAACATTGAAGCTACACTAGCAAATATGCTTCTTCATGACATGGATATTGTAGTCGTGAATGTCTATGTTGCGCCATATGCAACATTGAACAATACATTGGATCTTCTTTCAAAAGCATTATGAAAAATACATTCAAATCAAAAAATAGCAATTGTTGGCAATTTCAACATCAATATGCTTGAAAGAAAGAACAAAACAAACAAAGTAAGATTGTATATGCACAATTACAACCTTTATTTTCTTTTAGAGACAACTAACAATCAACAATTATCAATCATTGATCACATATGGTCAAACATAACTTGTAGCTATAAGACTTTCAGGTTAGATACATATCGGAACGACCATGATACTATTTTTCTCATCATTGAAGACAAAAATGCAACACAAACATAGTGCAAATGAAAGTAGTCTAATTATTTTTTCTAGTCAATAGTATCAGACTTGCATATTCATGTCCTTATTATACAAATGAAATCAATAGTGAGCATTCTTACCAAACATACCTTTAATTTGTTTCTAAAAAAAGTCTTTGAAAGCTTCATAATAGCCTTTTAACTACTACGAATTTGACTTCTAATTGTATGTCTTGCAGATTACTATAGCTTTCTACAATGAGTCAAATAAGCAAAGACAAGTCACAAAAAGAAATAAACACATTCAGGTTTTCTTGCTACACTAAAATTACTTACCCTTCAATGCATATGTATAGACATATCTCTATGTTTAACTGTTTATTTCTTTCTACAAAACTATTGCAAGACCTATTCTTATATTACTAGTGCTAACTTCTATAGCATTGTTCTTCATATAGAATTATACTATGCATCAATGATCTATTTCTCAAGCATCACAGAATTCATTTTAATTCTTGAATTTGTCTTTCAACCCATTGTAATATTTTCATGCACAAATGAGACACGCCCCATTGCAAATTGCAAACTACATATAACCACTTTGGAGTTATCCAACAATAAACACCACATAATACTGAAACATATTCACTACAGTATTTTAGCACTACGACACAATTTGTTTCCCTTTTCATCATCTCAATAATGTTCTGTGCTTAAACTTGACAATCATCACAAATTTCTTATTTACATCAGAACTCTTATATGCATAATTCTATGAATCACAGTCTTCTTGTTTTTCTTTTCTTGTCAACCTTTAATTCCTTTTCCTCGCCCTTCCTCTAGAAACTTGTTAAGCTTCCTATTCACTTTACATTTGAACCCTTCTTCACTAAGATCTCCAATTTCCCATGTTGCTTCTTGTCAACCTATAAATTGTAATAAAGATAATATCAAATACAAATTAAATTGCTTCCAAAATTATAGCTCTATTTTAGTTACATCAAACTAAATTATTTCATAATCCATATGCATCTTAATTCACATTGTGCAATTTGAACAAAATGTTTCCAATCTCATCATTGTTTCTCTTAATATCCCTATTATCTTTGAAATTTTATCTGTACCTTTTCTTTTTGGTTTCTTTTGTCCTATGGTGTTTCTATGTTATTTTTCGTTGGGTAGTACAACAAGTTCAAATGACATATATCTTGATCAACATATTCATTGTCTAAATTGCCAACCACCCAAAATAAGTAACAACATTCGAAAGTGAGCTTGATCAAGAAACACATCCATATTTTCCTATTACGCCCAACTTACTTAGTCTTTTATGCATATGTAAATATTTTCATGCCAATCAACAGTACCTGAACTTTCATACATTTGTACTAGATGTGTTTACATGTTTCTATAGCACTGGAATTGAATCATTTTTTCTCTCACCCAAAAATACTTCTAATATTTGCAACTCAGATTAGTATATATTTCTATTGCACCAATAGAATTTTCTGAATTTAATATTGTATAGTTCATAAGTATTCCATTATCGAATTTTTTAAATGAAATTAATATTTCTTCCAATAACTAATATTTAGTTTGCAGTACAATATACAATAACCTTATACTTTTATTTTTATTTTAGTTATTAAAATTTACCAAACACTTCGTGGTTGCGTTCAAGTCCACCATTCAGTGACGTTGCATCTTTTTCATCTCGCAGTTCTAGACAACAAGCTAGAATAGACAAAGAACAACAAATATAAAGTGCAACTGAATCAAACAAGTAAGTAAATTTGAAACAAATTCTTATACGTACCATTCACATAGAATTCATATTTATCACCAATATATTTTACTTCTAATTGTTTCTTCTGCCACATTAACATCATCAATACATAGATCGAAAGCAACATATTTAGTTCCAGTTACCATTGAAGAACTAAACATTTGCAAAACTGGAAAAATGTTCAATGGAGATGTTATGGTTATCTATAGCACATATCTTGATAAAGTATACAAATTACGACAAATACTACGTGCAGATTTGAAATATGCCAAAGGAATCATGACAATTACATTGTCCATACCAACTGAGCTTATTGAACGACATGGACAAAAAAAATCACCAGGAAAAGCAATATCTATTACAAATTTTAAATTTCTTCCCAAAAACAATTATAACCACGGTGATTGTGATTAGATTCTGCTGCTAACTGAACTAATAACTGTACAGAACATACCAACAATTTGCAAAGAATACAAATTCATTCCAGATACAACAATAAAACAGCTTACAACAAATACAGAAACATATCCAATTGGAACAATTGCAGCAGTTGTCATAGCTGCACGGAAAGTTGGTTTCCAATATACATTGCAAATTAAAGATGGAAATTTTGATGACAATAGAGCAACGGTAACATAAATTATTTTACAATGTTTTTATATTACTAGTTCCACCCTATATTTCAATTCAGTTTGAAAAAAAAAAAATCTGTGTTCTTTTGCAGTTGCAGTTATTTGAAACATTTGCACCTCTCTGTGATGAAATTGAGCAAGAATTGCAAAAAGGAAATCTTCCAATTATTCTATTAAAAAACATAACGAATAGGAAAGAATTGAAGGACAGAACACTTCGAACAATGCAAGCTACATTCATCACAAAATTGAATGCAGAAGCAACAAAAAAACTCAGAAAATTGAACCCTCCAACATTATCTATAAGTACAAATGAAACTATACCTATACTACTCAATATGCAATTGTTTCTTCATCTGTTTCTATTTTGACATATGCTACTTGTCCTCCTCTATGAACAGATAAAAGGAACATTGACAATTGCAAGCATTTACTCTACACCATTTGAACCAGTTGGTGTTGAATGCAACTCACCAATACCCGCCTCTACAATGACAGAGGAGAATACAGTTGATTGCCTAAGGTGCAATAAAAATTCGTCCTTTTCCTATTCACAGTGTCTTAATTTCATAATCAAGTCCAACAACACCAATTTGCAATGTTGCATCCGAAGCAAATTCGTCTTGAAACAGTTACTTCCCAACGTAGCGCATATGTCTTTTCAAGACTATTTTAAAAGAAAACAAGCAACAATGTATATGCTATGCTATTTCAAAATCAATGGTACATTTAAAATCAACGAAGATAATGAGATCCAATCTGTTGACAGCAACAGAAGCCCTACCAAGGCTAGGTATACTTATAATTATTCTTCATCTTTCAACAAAAAATAAGATAGATGCAATTTAAATTATGCTATCCAAAATAGCAATATTTGTACTAATTTTTCCCTTTTCTTTGCAGCAACAGCACTTCTACAAACATTGGCTACAACAGAAACACATAGTAATCTAGAAATAAGTGCAAAGTTCTTCTCAATCTTTGTACAAGATTTTACTGCTCAAATCTGCGTTTCTCAAAGTGCAGTATGTCTGTAACATTTTGCCAGAACAAGAATGTTTTCATAGAACAATTACAAACAAAAATCACTAGTTATACTTATAGTGTCTCTTCTACCTATTCACAGATACTTTCAAAATTATTATATGTATGTTTAAGAAATATAGCTTTTCCATTCGACATTTACAAATGTTTTCAGATTTCATACATATATGTTCAATGAATAGAACCTGTCTTTACAATCTGACATTATATATATATGTTATAAATCTATTTAAAAATTTCCTAAAAAAAATATTTGTACATACATGATGCCTGTGCTACTTCCAATCTTCTATCTTGTTGTTTATTGGTTTTGCAAAAATTGTAATTGACATGTGGAACATTAATTCATCTTTGTAAAATAGCGAGAGGCACTAAGATTATTTGTCCATAGGATGTGCACCACAAGTAACCGCCTCTGCAAACGAAGCAAGGACATTAATTTTTCATATATTCTTATGTATCAACTTTGAGCAACATCTCTCAATTTGGGAAATATTGTTATGGTAACAAAAATAGTAAATCACCATTTCTAACTCTATCCTTCCTTAACTTATAAGTTTTTTTTTTTTTTTTTGCAGATTCGTATATTCACTGTTAATAGTAATGCACCAAATTCTATGTCTAAACACTGTACTAAGACTAAAGTTAGTCTTATCTTCCCTGCTCCTCGCCTTTGTTATAATTTTCTTTACAATATGATTCTTCTTCACCTGAACTTTACGACTGAAAGCTTATATATTAAGCATTATTGGGTCATTTATATTTACGCTTTTGATAAGTATTTGTTTAAGAATTTTCACTAAATCTCCGATTCCATGAGATAATATATATAATCAATAAACTATGCACATATAGTGCATATGCCAAATATGGTTTGAATAGTATTTCAATCCAACAATACAAGTCTCCCTGGATTGCTTCTAACACAGTGCCAAACAGAGTTCACTGTCTCACAAAATAACACACTCTGTCTTTTACAAAACGCACTACTGTGCAATCTAACACAATGTCTCTATTTTACAACACTACTTTGTTTTTCTCTATTTCACACTCTACTGTGCTTTCAAAATAAAAACATTACACTGTCTATTACAATAGCCTCTGGGCTTCTTACTTTATATATGTGGCACATATTAAAACATAAAACAAAAACTATATGAAATGAAATTAACTAAAGTTTGTGGGGCCTATTACAAATGTGTGTTGTATATATTTAAAACAATACAACAAACCAAAAGTTGTAAAACCTTTTGTCATGTGATAAAAACATTAAAACATATCATTTGTGCATACACCACCGGACCTGAAAAGAGATTAAATCCGCTTCATAAACTGCATCGGGTCCGAAACATAATATTACAAAGCAGTGAATACAAAAAGTTCTAATGCTGATTGAAAGGCAGACCCGCGATCAACTATTAACTGCACCATATAACATAGATCGGATCCACACTTATAGCATAACAAATGGTTCAAATAAAAAACTCTGATGTCGATTGTTAATCGGACCTGAGTTCAACATTTAGCTGCGGCCTATAATATGCATTGGGTTCGGTTCCTTTCACTGTTCAATTGGGCAACAAATAAAACACTTCCAATATGTTTCAATTTGTGATACAGTATGATAATGCTGTGTGGTCTTCTGGACCCGCGCATCTTGGCTTAAGTGGAGGGCGATTGTTATATGAAATAACATGTGATGAACTCATCGCATCGCACGATAACAAAAGACTATAGATTATATGAAGTAATTCCGATTTCGATGAATGCATCAGAGCCTCCATCATCAACAAGACACTGTACTTGTGCACACAATACAACACAATATTTTTTTAATTAAATTAAAAATTAAAAAAATTATAAATATTATCTCTTAAAAATTGAATTAAAAATAAAAAAGTTATAAAATAAATTCTACCTTTTATCTTATTTTAGTACTAAAAATATTATTAGTACTAAGTTATAAATAAAAATATTATTAGTAATAATTTATAAAAACCAATCATTGACAAGCGGCAGGTAGTAGCTACTCTATCATACTCATATTGATGCTAAAAATAAGCTAGAAGCATATGTAGCAGATCTAATCTACACATAAAATGCATATGCTCATGAGTCGTCCTACTAATTATCAATTGGTTACCATCATCAACACAAAAGTTGTTGTTACAAAACAAAGGCATGTAATAGCTGTAATAGCTATCCATAAACATTTCCAACATCACATTGCAATATTACTATATTTAAACTAAGCAGCAGGTGGTTGCTACCTTGTAGCCTTATTCTTCACGCTTTATTGATATTTAGCAATTCCTTTAATGCATTAAAAATATTCCATAACATTGTGATCAAATGTTATATATATATATTAAAATGAAAGATTCTTAGGGATCAGTGGAAATATCAGTTACAATAGTGTCAAATCAAATTACTAGGTAATGAAACAACCATTCACAAAATTACATTATCAGAGGAAAAAAAGTATGCTTCCCCACTCTATAAAAAATTCTCCGGCACTCAATTTCTCTATCCTTTTTGTTGAACTTCCCCAATGTATTTTTCCTTACGTTGAAAATTAATTACAATTAATAATTTAGAATTGACTATTGAAAAATGTGACATGGTGCTTTTCAAAATAAAATCTATAGTTTAATATATTATGAGACCATGTTTTCAACTTCATTAAAATAACTTATTGGAACACAAGTGTTTTGGTCAATTAAACTTAATGCTGAAATGCACAACAAAATAAATAAAGCGTTTTAAAAACATGGGTATTTGAAATTTTAGCACATATGTATTGTAGAAATTACAAGGTCAAGTATAACCATTTCATTATTAAAACAATATAAACACAATAACAAAATAAAATTGCCAATATAAATCAATTTCTAGTTTTGTTTTGCCAATAAAGTCATTATTTCCAAATGAGATAATATGTGTAACTAATAATATGTAAATTAAAGAAATTTGATTTTAAAACTTTTATTATATTTTTTGCGATGTTCGATTTATTGTTTTTTTTGGTTGTGAAAACCTCTGCATCCTTACACTTACTTTGTATCAAGACTAATGTTCCTTGCTCCACATACTTGTTTTCGTATACATCTACTTCGGTATACTGAAAAAAGCTGTGGATAATTTCACTACAATCGTTTATAAGAGTGCATTAGAAAGTGTATGTGGAAAACAATTCTACACATGTTACCTTGCCATACTTTGGTAAAAACACGCTAGTTACAATGTAAATTATAATCAGAAACTTCTATTTTCTAATTCATTCAAGATAGTAATATTTCGCAATTTGATTTTCAAATTTATGCTTTTTCATGGTAGATCTTGCGTGTACAAAGCTTAACAGTTTTGGAATGCTAATATTTATCTTAACATAAAATGATAGAAACCATGGTGATTGATAAATTGTTACGTAATTGAATTATCTTTACTATGGTTTGCTTTGGCCGGCAACACTTCTTCCTCAAACCGGTTGAGGATATAATTGATTTAATATTCGATAATACGAATTCAATTGTGAAATGTGAAATCACTAATGAACAATTAGTCGATAGTAAAACACGTTAACATATTAAATGTCGTGAATATATGTTGTTTCACTGAATCAATGTCAAAATTACTTGCATATATTGGCGAGAGATCTTTAGTTAATCAAAATATAATGAGATTTAGCATATCAATAAAATAGTATATTGACATTCATTTTTAAAGCTTTTCAAATGGAGAAATCATGAAATGTAATCGTATCAATTGGAGATTTGGAAGTTAAGAAAAATGGATATGATTTGAAGTAACCAATTTTAGAAAAGTATTTTAATATTACAGATCAAGAAAATCAATACTATCCAGATTAATGATGATCACTCGTTAATGAATACCATTAGAATCATCATGTCAATTCTTGATTTAGATGACTTATGTCCTTTGACTCATTATATGTAGTTTTGTTGGCTTTAAAAAAGTTTCTAATTTGAGAAAGAAATTTGTCAATATTCATTTTCTTATAAATCCATTAGTACTAAATTCTCTAATAAAATTTCTAGGAACTGCATTGCTTTGTTTCTTATGCAGAGAGCCAATGTTTTTTGATCCTTACCTAAGATATCTTAATCCTTATCCAATATATTTTAATGTTAATTGAAAAGATATTGGAACTTTAACAAATGCTTAGGTGACTAAAATATGAATTGGACATCATAAGAATGATGTCAAAGAACACTTAAAAAACATGAATAGAGGAATCAAACCTCTATTGATAAGGAAGCACACTTTGAGATGCCTACTTCTCGGAAAATCTAGAAGTTTCTTTTTCATGAGCTAGCGGAGGAGGATACAGACATTTGGATAATGGATTTGAATGGAGTCTCGACCAAATTTTTAGATGTTGAGTACCCTGTTGCTCGTATCATCCGTGCGGCCACTTCGAAGCCCCCAAGTGAGCCTACAGCTGAGGAGGCCATAGCGTGCGAATATGGATGTTTCATAGAGGAAGAGGACCCCACAACAGAGGATGATGAAGGAACACCATGATTGCCCGATAGCTCAGCACATTTCTATTTTTCTCAACTCAGTACACATTATAGCTATTTTATTTTTATATGTGTTACGGAAGGTACATGGGTTGGTTTCCTCCTAGGAGGCAGCGCCAAACTTGTTTTTTTTCAAAAATATCAAGGTTGGGATTGGCTTCCTGCTAGGAGGCAGCCCCAAGCTTGTTTTTTTTTCAAAACTACCAAAGTTGGAATTGGATAAGCACCCATGGCCATCTCAGCCCAATGTTTATGTAAAGTTTCTCTTATGATCTAATATATTTTAGCTAACTTACAAAAAAAAATAGATAATAAATATAGAAGTATAGGATTAACCCTTTTATAATATAATGAAATTAGATAATAAAATTTTATAATATAAATAATATTATAATTTATATTATATTTATTTTTAAAATTACATTGAAAAATATTAATAAAGGCAATATAAGAACGAAATCTCATGAGATTTAAAATTTGGTCTCAATGAACATTAACCATCATCATCATCAATATAAAAACAAATTAAAAAATATAAATTTTATAAAATATATAAAAGAAAATAAATTAAAAAATATAGGTTTTATAAAATATATAAGAAGAAATTAAATAAATATAAATTTCATCAAATATACAAACATTTAGTTTTGTTAAATTTTAATTATTTATAAAATAGTTTTCTTTAAATAAAAAAAATAAAAAATTTAATTATTTATAAGATCATTTTCTTTAAATAAAAATAAATAAATAAAATAATTATAAATTTATGAGTCCCAATATAATTATAAAATTATAATTTGAATCATTTGGATTTTATTGGGTGTTTGGACATCCTACGTTATAGGTACAATTTGATATTTATTTTTCCATTTTGTTTTAACTTTTGGTGTATCTTTAATAATTAAAAATATGTCAGTACATGTCAACTGAGTTTGATTTCACTGTGAAGAGTGTGATGTTAAGACACTTGTGATGAAAAGGTCATTGGGTTTAATCCCTTGAAGGTAAAAAAAATCTAGCCATAATAAGGGTTTGTGTGGCAGAGGCCAGGTGCGATTCCCAAGTGACTCCCAGGTTATTTTGACGGCTTAGATGCCCTTCAGTCGTTGCTTATCAGACCATAGGTTTGGGGTGAATTCATGTAACTAGCTACATTACCAAGCAAAAACAATATATATATTGTAAATTTGCTAGGACCTGTCTATTTTCTATTCTGTAAAGAGCAAGTTGCCATACAAATTTAACTGAGATTGGTAGTCTCAACCTGCCTGAAGGAAACAGGTTTGTTGGCCACCTTAGAGAGTTATAAGCCAACCAAAATTGGTATTGTTTTTTCCTTCTACTCATAGCTAATATCTCTTTAATATGTCCATAAAAACTATAGATAAAACAGAAACTATACTTAATATCTTCAAAAAACATACAGAACTAAATCATAAAAGTGTCAACCATCTAATGAATCAACAGGTGACAGGTATTTTGCATTTGACACTAGCATCTCAACTTGCTGCATGTTCAAAAGCTACTGTTCAATCCTTCCTATTCACGCATTTACTTGTATTTGAGACTTGGTCATTTCCCACATATCCTTTTTCATCTGCTGGAGCTTGAAAAGCATTGAAGGATTGGCTTGATTTTCTTGCATACTCAACATCGCCTTTACTAAAACACATTTGAATTTTCAATATGTCTTGACTGATTTTTGGAATAGAGAAACTCTTAATCTTGTATTTTTTGGGTCAGAGATAAAATCCATTTTTTCCTTTTGTTCTTGAAGTCAGTACATGCAAACAAATAAATGCGAGGAGATACTCTGGTTAACTTCATACTCGGTAGCCAAAACAAAAAATATTTCTATAAGGGCGGTTGTCCATGGCATTCTATTTATTACAGATCTTGTTATTCAAACAAATGCCATTTAACTGCCCAACTTCAAAAAGGAATACCTTTAGTGTAAATATACCATTATAGATCCATATTAAGTATAGATTCATATTAAGTAAATATCTAACATGAGGCCAAAAGGATCAAATTTCTTCAAGTGCAAGCAAACTTTTTTCGAGTAAAAAATATAATATGTTATTTTTCATTATTTAAATTGTATTTAGAAATGCTAAATAGAGTATATATAAGACCAAATAAAAATTTCAACCATAAAAACTTGTTTTTTTCTATATATATATATATATATGAAATTGATATCAACATGAATTTGTTAACATAGATCTTCAAATCGTTTATTTAGATCTCTTATTAAAATATTTTTGAAAAATATAAGATTTAAACATCATTCATAGATGTTTTTTACTTCTAATTACTACTTTACAACATATTCATTATTTTTTAATTATAGTCTACATTTTTTCTATTTAGAGCATAATTTTTAATTTTTAATTTTATTTTAAAACGGACGGACGTACAAAATTACACATCCTCATAGTGAGCTAAAAAATAAAAGAATAATATATATATATATATATATATATATATATATATATATATATATATAGTATCTTAAATAAGAACTGATATCATGTAACTTGTTTGATGTCTAGAAACCTCAATCCTTGAGTCACAACTTGGGATTTGAATCTTGAATCTTTGAGTTTGCACAAATTACCTTTAACTTTAAGCCACAACTAGGAATTTAAATTTTGGATTACTCAATTTTCACAAATTTCATATTAATTTAATCACCAATTAAAATGCAAAATAATACCACAATATATTAATTTTTATTATTATTATTTTAATTAATTAAAAATTTAATTTTAATATTTTTTCCATATAAATTAAAAATGATAAATTTACGTTAATTTTAAAATTATTATTTTATTATTCTCCACATTTTTTTTTATTTTATTGTTGTAAATTTCTTGTTCCCTTTAAAAATATATATAATGCCCTCAAAACTTCGAATATATCTAATACACAATTTTCTAAATTAAGCATCAACTCAAAAGTTAAAAATCAAGTCTAACCTTAATTTAGAAATTAAATTTAATATAACTTAAATAGTTACCTGAGTATGGAATCCCCGACTCGGACTCTGACTTCGACTCCGATTCCATATACTTTTTCGGCTTCTGAGTCCACCAATACCTAGAATTTTTTTTATGTTGTGGAATTTATAAATGATGATGGTGGTGGTGCTGGTTATCATTTGTGTTTTCTATTAGACTTCAAGAAAAGAAAAAAAATTATGTTTGATTCTTCAAAATCTTGTTTCTTATATGTCGAGAAGATTAGAAGTGTGGAAAATGGTAGGGAATTGAGAAGCATCACACATTCTAAAATAAAGTGCTTTTCATCTTCCACCTAATTAGAATCATATATATATTTCATAATTAGTCATTAGTATTATAATGTGATCGAAACTATCATATCTATCTATTTAAGCTAATGAAAAATTTGCATATACCCATATTACAATTTTGATGAAAAACTGCATATACACCATATTGCAATTTTGATTCAATCCTTCTACAGTGAAGGTATGGGGCAGTTATGGAGGAGCATTGTTGAACATGAAATTAATGGTTCAAAAATATGTTATTTATTATACTTCTTGTTATTCAAGCATATGTAACAAACAAACATATGTTAGATCTAAGATTTTTGTGATCCATAGCATGGATAGAAATGTCTTTTGGATTAATCATAGCATTAGGATTAGGTTGAAATTTCGAACCAGCTAATGTAGTTCATCCTCAGGACAAGGTGGAGAAGGTAATCGATCTCGAAGAATAAATAGTGGAGATACATCAATACCTGAAAATAGCCGTTGAGACCTAGTTGTTAAAAACTAGCCATTAAGACTAGCTGTTAAGAACTAGTTGTTGGATAGACAGTTACTTAAAATTTTTATAAATTAAGTCAAATTAAATAATAAATTTATTAATTAAGAAGGAAATTTATTAAAAGGAGGGTTTATAAATTTATTATGTAATAAATAAAATAGGTAATAGGGAGGGGGAAGAATTTTAATTTTAATTTTAATTTAAGATAAGATAAATACATAATTAATAAAAATAGATTAATTAATTAATTGTCTATAAAACATAACCAAAATTACCTAATAAAGTAAAAGGTAGATAAGTAAATAAAAATAAAAATAAAAATAAATAAATAATTAATTAATCAAAAAATAAAAAATAATATATATATATATATATATATCGCAAATAAAAATAAAATAAAAACAAACAAAATTATCTCGCAAGAGCTGGGGTCCAACTCTTACTTAATTTCCAACCATCATCACACTTGAGATTCTTTGCATGTCATTCAATTTGATCGCTTCCCTTAATTTCCTATGGTGGAAGTGATCTACCTTGGAAACGACCTTGGAATCTTCAATACCTTTTACTTTATTAGGTAATTTTGGTTATGTTTTATAAACAATTAATTAATCAATTTATTTTTATTAATTATGTGTTATCTTATCTTAAATTAAAATTAAAATTAAAATTCTTCCCTCGCTATTACCTATTTTATTTATTACATAATAAATTTATAAACCCCTTGTTAATAAATTTCCCTCTTAATTAATTAATTTATTATTTAATTTGACTTAATTTATAAAAAATTTAAATAAGTGTCTATCTAACAGCTAGTTCTTAATAGCTAGTCTTAACGGCTAGTTTTTAACAACTAGCTCTCAACTGCTGTTTTCGGGCATTGATGCATCTCCACTATTTATTCTTTGATATCAATTACTTTCTCCACCTTCTCCTGAGGATGAACCACATTAGCTTGTTCGAAAAGTAAACCTTTCTATCTAAACAAACAGATGTTACCTAATGAACTAAACAATATATATACAAATGTCTAAAGAGTATGAAAAGAGTAGGCAAATCCCTAGATTAACCAATATCAAAATAAATTTCTCATTGTAAAAATAAACAAATATTCAATATATCTAAATAATTTTAAAACAATTTGTTTGAGATTAACATATAATATTGACACCAAAAAATGTTTAATATTTTATTTAATTGGCACATGCCAATTATTAATATATATTTATATATTTTGTCATATAAAAAACAGTTATATAAGAAATAAATCAGCACATTTCTTTATATTAAAATAAAAACCACATAAAAACCACTTATCGTGAAATTTCGTCTACTATATGTAAGAAAATCTTAAACCCCGAGGATAATGGTAGGATGTGAAATCAATTTATTTTTCTTTCTTTTGCTGTTTGATGGGAAAATTTATGATAGCTAGTTCGTATCATTTTAATGTGATAATGTTATGTTTAATTTTTTCAAATCACATCACATTATTAATTTTTTTATTTTGATGGCTTACATATCTTTGCTTTCCTAACCTGCCTGGGAATATGTAAATGAATATATTGGATATTTTATTTAAAATGAAAAATATGAGTTTAGATATTTTCATTGTATTGTAAGTTACTTGTCTCATTATTAAAAATAAATTTTTAGTTTGATAGTGCAAGTCAATTTAGGTTGTAGTTTGACCCAAAAAAATAATATTAAGAATAATGAACCACGTAGAGTTTGGTGAAAATAAATGTGGTGCAATTTGAATTTACAGTAAGAAAATAAATGGAGTAGAATTTGATAAATCAAGTATTAAGAGTTTCGTGAAAATAAATGTGGTGCAGTTTGAATTTACGGGATGAAAATGAATGTAGCAGGGTTCGAATTTCAAGGACAATTACGAAAGGTAAGGTGGGATAAATTTAATAAGATTTTTATGGAGGGTTGGAGAAGATAAATGATCTGAGAATAATGGCAAAAATTTTAAATAATAGTATGGACAAAAATTTGGGGTTACAGACAGCGCAAGGCTCTTATCCTATCCACACACAACCACAATGATACTACATATGATCAGACATGATAGTGATTATATATTTAACATATCATTTTATAGTATAGATTCAACAAATTTTGGTCAAAAATAAATTAATAGCTAGTAAATGTAATATCTGATGTTTTGTACACTCCTTGTAGCAGGTATAATTTAAAAAAAATTAACAAATTTAATTCACTAATTAATAATTAATTATTTAATAATGATAATATTCAAATAAATAAAAAACATTAATTATTTAATAATAATAATATTCAAATAAATAAAAACAATTAATATACTGTCACTGTTATTTGGCAGGCTATACTTTTATTAGCTTCATTAATGGGGTTGGGAGGTATATGCTCACTTTTAAATTTAAATCTATCAAGGTCGGGCAGTATATGCTCACCAATTCTTACATTTAAATTTAAAAGTGAGAATATACTTCCCAACCACATTACTATAATCTTAAAAATATGTATATTCGTCAATATACGAGACAGCCCATTTGGATTAAACAAAACGCTCAAAAACACAAAATGAAACACTCTGTTACAACCAATCAGCCTGGAACAACCTGCTTGCCTATTGTTTGTTAGGGCCATACTTGATTCTTCCAGCTACCAACCTTGGACTTTTACTGCTGGGCGAATTGCCTCCTCAACCCTTCTTGTTGGGCTTGGGCTTTCCGGGTAACGAAGTTGTTCCTAAATGTGGAAATTAGAGACTCGGGTGCAGTTCGATTGGCGTAGTTAAACGGTGTCCTGAGACCACGATTAAATTTTTCCATGTTTTAATGCATCATTTCAGTATTTAATAACCATAATAACAAAACTATATAAATACAAATAATATAGTCCAGTGTCTATAGAAATATATTGAATACTGAGATATACACTACTAAATTTAAATGTCTGGTATCCTAATCTACATTCAAAAAATTTGGATTTCTTAGACACCACAACTTATACAAGATCTAATAAATTACATATTATTCAGTACAAGTACAAATTGTCAAGTCTACATTGACTATTCAAACGATCCAGTAGTGGTTAAGATGATTAAAGCCATACATGACTAAAACCTAGACAATCATTGATGCGCATAGAAAATAAAAATAATTGCTTATACACCAAATTTATGAACAGACAAAGTATGGAAGAAGAGATGCAGATCTCAGGTGAGGAAAAGTTCAATATGGAGGAAGCTGCCTGCATTCAGTACATGATTCAATAAATCAAGAAAAGCATACATTTATAAGATTATAAGATTACAAATTAGAGAAAGGGTTTGGACAATATTTTTATGAATAAAATCTACAATCTACAATAGTGTAGTAAATTAAGTGAGTTTGATTGTGGTGAAAACTCTATAGTTAAGCCAACTTAAACTAGAGTCCATCTAATATGGGTGACATTCCAAAAAGTCTTGAAAATAGAAATAGACGAATGACTTGCTTAACTCAATTGAATCCCAAAAAAAGATATCTAATATAATACACTGCAAAAACCCCTTATACTTAAAATCCACAATCTTAAAAAAACACTACAAAAATCTAATAATAATAAATTCTAAAAAACTCAATATTTCTGCTTTATTCTAAAGATATATTTCATATAATCTAGTTTACTCATCATGCTCTTAATTGTGCCCTGCGTGAATTCATTACAGGTCTAAGATTCAAACGCCAAATTACTGGACCACCCATTTATGATTGTTCTTATTTTGTATCTCGAACTGTTTTCAATCGAGTTAATAACCAATTTTAATTCTGAGTGCTAGGAAATATTCACTCATAATTTCTTTCTAAGCAAATCAGAATTTCGAATCAATTTCAATTTCTCGTAAACGAATGCTCACCCTGCCTACAACCAAATTTTTAGGAAAAACAATACCCATCAAGAAAGATTAACCATAAATTTATTCAAAAATTATAAAAAATAGTACTTCTCAAAAATTATAAAAAAATAATATCTTTCATGAAAATTATTACTTAAAACAATTGAATCCCAAAAATAATATATAACAAATTTATTCTCCTCCAAAATTTACCAAAAAAAATATTCAATAAAAATCCAAATAAATCAAAAATCTTACCATCATTAAATTGAATATAGGATCGACGATTTTAGAAATAACCAAAGAACAGAAGGTTTCTTTTTTTTTTTTTTTTTTTTCAGAAGAAAAAAACGCTGTGATATATTAAATATAAAACAGTACATAGTCCAATACATCTCAAGCATGTATAAAAATACAGCGAGATACCAACCAAAGGCAGCCAGATGATGACTGCAACAACATAGAACGTACCCGTCCATAAACAAAATGCTCAGCTATAAAAGCGAGCAGAAAGAGGATGATGGTGCAGAATGTACAAATTACCACCAGAGAATAAACCTATGATATAGAAGAGAAGAAAAAGAAAATGCACTAGATTGGACCGCTAGATTAGATAAAAAAGAACAGAAGGTTTCATGTGCAGAGAGATGACACCACCCTCATACATTACAATTTATTCATCTCAAAGTAAGTGAACGAAGACGATATATAAGGATCGTGTCATCTCTTCTGCGAATGAAACACAGCACGCCCTCCTCTTCTCAACTATGATCTCATCTACTTTACCAATCTCTCTATGTACTGTATCCACACAGATAAAAGGATTCACAAGCGACCACACATACACATCCCAATATTTATAAGGAAAAAATTCATTTTCATTTCAATTTCTACCCACTATACTCCTCCACGCTAGTCTACTCCTACTACTAACATGGTGGCAGTCAATCTTCTCCTTCTAGTAGTCAATGCCACTGTAGATAAATTGATTTAATGGAACTCCAAACAAGTTGTATGCTATCATTTTCAAAGGCCGTGATCGATCAACTTTTGAAATTGGAATGGTTTAGCAGGAATGGTCAATTATCAATATTAATTCAATGGATGGAAGGGTTCCAACTTTCCATGTCCTTGTTGTGGTCGGACAACGACATTTGGAAAATAATTAACTTGACTGTTCTATCCCGGATCTAGATGATTCTCTTTTTAGTTAGTTCTTTCGGAATTAGGTCACCAAAATCCTTTCCATTCGTTGCATTTATTATAATATATTTTCAAGACAGTTCACATGCAGGGTATCCAAGACTTTACTTCAGTTGACTTACCAAATGTTGTGTGGTCAAAAAAAGGAGACGGACCCAAAAGTTTTATTTTCAAGACAGTTCACATGCAGGTTATCCACGACTTGACTTCAGTTGACTTACCAAATGTTGTGTGGTCAAAAAAGGAGACGGACCCAAAAATTTTATTTTCAAGACAGTTCACAGTCCAAAAAAGGAGACGGACCCAAAAGTTTTATTTTGAGGATAAACGTTGGTTGTTCTGGGTCAGATGGATCAGAAAAAGGGTGAATACCATTTAGTGCGTTCGTCCAAATAATGGGATTCTAGGATATGTACGTGGATTGTATTAATTTTTGCATTTAGGCAAAGGAAAATCAATATTAACAAACGAGTATTACAGCTGAGTTACTTTTTCGTTATGATTGAGGTGAAACCTGTTTATTTTTTAAATTTTTATTTTATTTGAGTATTATAAATAATTATGGTAGTTATATAAATTAAATAATTGGTAAATATTTTAAAAATATCAATTTATAATAATAAAATAATAGAGATGTCTATTAATATTTATTACTTGAAAATTATTAAGATATTTGCTAATGATATATTTGAACTTATTAAAATTAAAAAAACCAGAAAAATTAAATTATAACATTACATTAAATTATTATTATTAAAAATAAATAAATTTAATATATAAGTTAAACATATATACATTGAAGAAAACATAAAACACTACTATTAAACATGTAGATTAACTCATGTAGATTGTTAATTCCTAAATAGGATTTGTCATAATACCATACTTTATAATGCCGCATGCCCAAAAAATCATAATTTACTTGATATGACACATTATTTTTTTAACTAATAAATTTAATTAAAAGAGAAAAGCTAGTAAGCCCTTGATTTGTGTTTATTAAAATGAATATTTTAGAACATTATCTAACATACACTTAATATTATTGATAATTAAATTAAATTATAGAAACTCTATTCCAAAATACACTGTATGCACATAATTACCTTTGTATATATACAAATTTGTAATTTATAATATTTTTATAGAAATCGAAAAAACAAGAATCATTGGTGGAGTGTTAGAATATGTTGGATTCCTGCCCTTCACTCTTAGATGGTGTTTTTTCTTCCATATAGGTTTTCCCTCTTGTCCTTTCTCCTCCTTTTAATCCCTCCTTAGTCTTTCTCTTGTCCTACCTCTCTTTTGTATTTGGAAATTTTTAATAGATTAAAATTAATTCATTCTATAATACTTATTAATTATAATATTTAAAACTATTCTTTATAAATAAAGTATTCAATATAGTATTATTCTTTTAATTAGCCAATTAAATTAGGATTTAGTATATATATTAAAATCATATTATTAAATAAATAATATATATATATATATATATATATATATATATATATTAGAATTATATAATATATAACTAATAATTTATTTATTTTTAAATTAAAATAATTAAATTTCTTAATTTCTGGTCAAATTAGTTGTTATTTACAATGGCTCGTTGGAGTGTCTCTTTATCTATTTAAATTGGTTCCTAAATCGGATTTCTTATGTTGTCTTGATGATGGCTGGTTTGACAAAATTAGGAAAAGCTTGTCAACAATTTTTTTATTTTTTTTGTGTATATTAAAGTGAATATTTCAGAATATGATATAAAGTTAAATTTCTACCATACACTTAATATCATTGATAATTAAATTAAAATTATAAAAAATTTATTCCAAAATAGATACTCTATCTACTTAAAAACTATCTACTTAAAAACTCTATTATATAATGATCTCTATATATACACAAATTTATAATTTATAATATTTTTAAATATTTTTGCTAAAAGGAGTATAATTTCTCCCATAAAAGGAGTATAATTTTAAATAGATAAGTCAAAGTTTGAATTATTATTTACTTCATATTATTTCAAGTAAAAATTTTAAATTAGGTTAAAATTTGATTTTTTTTTTTTCTTCTGAATTTGTCTACTCCTATTATCCGAGCCTCAGAAGATCTTGCCCAAATTTGCAGCAATTTGTCAATTAAAAAGCTGATGGCTAACCAAAATTTTTTAAAAACTAGACCTATTACCCTGTTCTGAGCCATACAAATAGTGAAAAGCCGCCCACGTAGGGGAAATCGACTATTAGACATAGAAGCAAAGATTTGAGTATGTAAATCGATAAAACCAAAAACGCAAATGATCAAGCCCAAACAAATGACTGTAAGACAAAAACCTGAGAGTGGAGACGCATTCAGGAATCATGAGAATTGGTTGGAATTTCTTCAAAGATGCGGCAGCCATACTCATAGGGGTCTTCATCCATCGCCTGGTGTTCGTCTTTGCCAACAGAACCACCGCACTTCGAATTGCTTGGGTCAGCAGCGCTGCTTTTGTCTGGAATCTTGCTGCTACAGGGATCCTTACTCTTTAGGCTATCAGAGGGAGGAGTGAGATGTGAAGCATTGATGCTCTTCTCCTTAGGCACACCCGAAACCTGGTCAGCCTCAGTTGTGGAGTCTTCATGAAAATCAAAGGTGATTTTGGCTATCATGGTGGAGTGACAGTGAGCACAGGGAATGCGGAGCTGAGTGGTATGGGTCTGAACGGGGAGGGAAAGTGGAGAAACCAGGATGTGGGGGGAGCCCCGTGCAAATGTGGATCGCCCAAACCCACGATCTCGACCACTCCTGGTGGCAGGATAACTGCCAGAGAGGAACTCCGAGGATTGAGAGGTCGAGCCAGAGGTGGAGGAAGAAGGCTGTCGAGCAATCTACCCTCGACTTGTGCCTCTCCTGCACCTCATTCGCTGACAGAGTCTAGGCATAGTGCAGCGGGCTGTCAAGGCAAAGTGTGAGTCGGCTAAGCAATGGCGTGAAGCACAGGCCTTAGAAGAATACAGGGGAGCACCAACAGGCAGAGCCGAGACATAGTCAATAGGCGAATTAGACCAGAACTTGCAGAAAGGGCTATGAGTGAAGTGAATTCCGGGCATCAGCTCAATGCAACACACAAAAGCACATCGCTTCCCAGTACCAGTCCGAGAGCGATGCTTTGCTGCAGCAATGAAACAGCGCAAACACAGAGGAGTTGCAGAAATGAATCGTGTTTGGGGCGCCATGTTAGAAATGCAGGCGAGCTCGCTTGGGAGGAAGAGCTGCGTTAAGGTAGCATTGAAATTGTTGGCAAGATTATTAATGCAAGGTCTCGCGTGGAGCTGAGTGGCGGTGGTATAAGTCAACACACCAGCCCACCATGCCTGTCCACGCGTCGTCGTACAGAGCAACTTAAACACCCGCATTCGGGGGTTAAAATTTAAAAATTATTAGTATAGATTTTTTTTTAATTTTTTTTATAATAAATATTATTATTATTATTATTGGTTAAGTTAAATAGTGAGATATGTTTAGATGCGTTTGTATTTTTTCTTGTATTGGTTTGTTTTTTATTTAAAAAACTTTAAAAATACATGTAATAATAAATTGATTTAATAGTTTTATAGAGTTGTTAAGAAAACAATTAAACTCAATTAAATAAGTCCTAAAATTTATAAGAGTTATCATAAAGAAATCTTAAATAAATTATGATAAAGAAATTTTAAATAAATATTGGATGCTTTGTAATATTATGTTTTAGACCCGATGTAGTTTATGAAGCAGATTTAATCTCTTTTCAGGTCCGGCGGTGTATCCACAAATGAAATGTTTTAATGTTTTTATCACGCGACAAAAGGTTTTACAACTTTTGGTTTGTTGTATTGTTTTAAATATATACAACGCGCATTTGTAATAGGCCCCACAAACTTTAGTTTAGTTTCATTTCATATAGTTTTTGTTTTATGTTTTAATATGAACGACATATATAAAGTAAGAAGCCCAAGAGGCTAATGTAACAGATAGTGTAATGCTTTTATTTTGAAAGCACAGTAGAGTGTGAAATAGAGAAAAACAAAGCAGTGTTGTAAAACAGAGACACTGTGTTACATTGCACAGTAGTACATTTTGTAAAAGACAGAGTGTGTTATTTTGTGAGACAGTGAAGTCTATTTGGCACTGTGTTAGAAGCAGTCCAGGGAGATTTGTATTATCGGCTTGAAATATTGTTCAAACCATTTGTGGCATCTGCACTGTATGTGCATAGTTTATTGATTATATATATTATCTCATGGAATCGAAGATTTAGTGAAAATTCCTAAACAAATACTTATCAAAAGTGTAAATGTCAATGACCCAATAATGCTTAATATATAAGCCTTCAGTCGTAAAGTGCAGGTGAAGAAGAATCATATTGTAAAGCAAGTTATAACAAAGGCAAGAAGCAGGGAAGATAAGACTAACTTTAGTCTTAGTACAATGTTTAGACATAGAATTTGGTGCATTACTATTAGCAATGAATATATGAATCTGTAACAAAAAAAAAAAAAAAAAAACTTAGAAGCTAAGGAAGGATAGAGTTAGAAATGGTGATTTAATATTTTTGTTACCATAACAATATTGGCCAAATTGAGAGATGTTGTTGAAATTTGATACATAAGAATATATGAAAAATTAATGTCCTTGCTTCGTTTGCAGAGGCCGTTACTTGTGGTGCACATCCTATGGACAAAAAATCTTAGTGCCTCTCGCTCTTTTACAGAGATGAATTAATGTTCCACATGTCAATTACGATTTTTGCAAAACCAATAAACAACAAGACAGAAGACTAGAAGTAGCCCAGGCATCATGTTTGTACAAATATTTTATTTAGGAAATTTTTAAATAGATTTATAAGATTTATATATATAATTTCAGATTGTAAAGACAGGTTCTATTCATTGAACATATATGTATGAAATCTAAAAAAAAATTTAAATGTCAAATGGAAACGCTATATTTCTTAAATATACATATATTAAGTCTGAAAGTATATGTGAATAGGTAGAAGAAACACTATAAGTATAACTAGTGATTTTTGTTTGTAATTGTTCTATGAAAACATTCTTGTTCTGAGAAAATGTTGCAGACATACTACACTTTGAGAAACACAGATTTGAGCAGTAAAATCTTGTACAAAGATTGAGAAGAACTTTGCACTGATTTCTGGATTACTATGTGTTTCTGTTGTAGCCAATGTTTGTAGAAGTGCTGGTGTTGCAAAGAAAAGGGAAAAATTAGTACAAATCTTGCTATTTTGGATAGCATAATTTAAATTGCATATATCTGATTTTTTGTTGAAAGATGAAGAATAATTATAAGTATACCTAGCCTTGCTAGGGCTTCCGTTGCTGTCAACAGATTGGATCTCATTGTCTTCATTGATTTTAAATGTACCATTGATTTTGAAATCGCGTTTCATATACATTATTGCTTGTTTTCTTTTAACATAGTCTTGAAAAGACATATGCGCTAGGTTGGGAAGTAACTATTTCAAGACGAATTTGCTTCGAATGCAACATTGCAAATTGGTGTTGTTGGACTTGATTATGCAATTAAGACACTGTGAATAGGAAAAAAACGAATTTTTATTGCACTGTAGGCAATCAATTGTATTCTCCTCTATCATTGTAGAGGCTAGTATTGGTGAATTTCATTCAAGACAAACTGGTTCAAATTGCGTAGAGTAAATGCTTGCAATTGTCAATGTTCCTTTTATCTGTTCATAGAGGAGGAAAAGTAGCATATGTCAAAATAGAAACAGATGAAGAAACAATTGCATATTGAGTAGCAGAGGTATTGTTTCATTTGTACTTACAGAGAATGTTGGAGGGTTCAATTTTCTGAGTTCTTCTGCTACTTTTGCGTTCAATTTTGTGATGAATGTAGCTTGCGTTGTTCGAAGTGTTCTGTCCTTTAGTTCTTTCTTGTTCGTTAGGCTTTGGAATAACATAATTGGAACATGGCCTTTTTGCAATTCTTGCTCAATTTCATCATAGAGCGGCGCAAATGTTTCAAATAACTGCAACTTCAAAAGAACACAGAAAGTTTTTATTTTTATTTTTTTTTGGAACTGAATTAAAATGTAGGATGAGCCTAGCAATATAAAAACATTGCACAGTGATTTATGTTACCGTTGCTCTATTGTCATCGAAATTTCCATCTTTAATTTGCTATGTAGGGATCACTGAAAATATCAATTACAATAGTATCAAATCAAATTACTCTGTAATGAAACAACCATTCACAAAATTACATTATCAGAGGAAAAAAAGTATGCTTCCCCACTCTATAAAAAATTCTCCCGTACCCAATTTCTCTATCCTTTTTGTTGCACTTCCCCAATGTATTTTTCCTTATTTTGAAAATTAAATACAATTAATAATTTAGAATTGACTATTGAAAAATGTAATATGGTGCTTTTCAAAATAAAATCTATAGTTTAATATATTATGAGACGATGTTTTCAACTTCATTAAAATAATTTATTGGAACACAAGTGTTTTGGTCAATTAAACGTAATGGTAAAATGCACAACAAAATAAATAAAGAGTTTTAAAAACATGGGTATTTGAAATTTTAGCACATCCGTATTGTAGAAATTACAAGGTCAAGTATAACCATTTCATTATTAAAACAATATAAACACAATAACAAAAGAAAATTGCCAATATAAAGTGATTTCTAGTTTTGTTTTGCCAATAAAGTCATTATTTCCAAATGAGATAATATGTGTAACAAATAATGTGTAAGTTAAAGGAATTTGATTTTAAAACTTTTATTATATTTTTTGCGATGTTCGATCTATTGGTTTTTTTTTGTTGTGAAAACTTCTGCATATTTACACTCACTTTGTATCAAGACTAATGTTTTATCATTGACAGAATATATGCTACATGCAGAAATATATATGAGCATATGAGACATTATGAAGTAAAGGGTTTGTTCCTTGCTCCACATATTTGTTTTCCTGTACATCTATTTCGGTATACTGAAGAAAGCTGTGCATATTTTCACTGCAATCGTTTATAAGAGTGCATTAGAAAGTGTATGCGGAAAACAACTCTACACATGTTTCCTTACCATACTTTGGTAAAAACACGCTAGTTACAATGTAAATTATAATCAGAAACTTCTATTTTCTAATCCCTTCAAGATAGTAATATTTCGCAATTTGATTTTCAAATTTATGCTTTTTCATGGTAGATCTTGCGTGTACAAAGCTTAACAGTTTTGGAACGCCAATATTTATCTTAACATAAAATGATAGAAACCATAGTGATTGGTAAATTGTTACGTGATTGAATTATCCTTACTATGGTTTGCTTTGGCGGGAAACACTTCTTCTTGAAAATATAATTGATTTAATATTCCACAATATGAATTCAATTGTCAAATGTGAAATCACTAATGAACAATTAGTCGATAGTAAAACACGTTAACATATTAAATTTCGTGAATATATGTTGGTTCACTGAATCAATGCCAAAATTACTTGCATATATTGGCGAGAGATCTTTAGTTAATCAAAATATAATAAGATTTAGCATATCAATAAAATAGTATCTTGATATTAATTTTTAAAGCTTTTCAAATGGAGAAATCATGAAATGTAATCATATCAATTGGAGATTTGGAAGTTAAGAAAAATGGATATGATTTAAAGTAACCAATTTTAGAAAAGTATTTTATTGTTACAGATCAAGAAAATCAATACTATCCAAATTAATGATGACCACTCGTTAATGAATACCATTAAAATCGTGATGTCAATTATTGATTTAGATGACTTATCTCCTTTGACGCATTATATGTAGTTTTGTTGACTTTAAAATAGTTTCTAATGGATTTGCCAAAGATATTTGTCAATGTTCATTTTGTTATAAATCCATTAGTACTAAATTTTCTAATAAAATTTCTAGGAATTGCATTGCTTTGCTTCTTATGCAGAGAGCCAATGTGTTTTGATCTTCATCTAAGATATCTTAATGCTTATCCAATATATTTTAATGTTAATTGACAAGATATTGGAATTTCAACAAATGCTTAGGTGACTAAAATATGAATTGGACATCATAAGAATGATGTCAAAGAACACTTGAAAAACATGAATAGAGGAATCAAACCTCCATTGATAAGAAAGCACACTTTGAGATGCCTACTTCTCGGAAAATCGAGACATTTATTTTTCATGAGCTAGCAGAGGAGGATACATAAATTTGGATAATGGATTAAAATGGAGTCTCGAACAAATTTTTAGATGTTGAGTACCGTGTTGTTCGTATCATCCGTGTGGCCCCTCCGAAGCCCCCAAGCCAGACTACAACTGAGGAGGCCATAGCGCGCAAATATGGATGCCGAGGAGGAGGACCCCACAACACAGGATGATGAAGGAACACCATGATTGCCCGGTAGCTCAGCACATTTCTATTTTTCTCAACTCAGTACATATTGTAGCTATTTTATTTTTATATGTGTTACGGAACGTACATTTCTATTTTTTTGTCAACTGAGAACATATTATAGCTATTATTTTTACGTGTTACTAACATTTTTGTAAAACAAGACTTTATGACACTTTTCAAGGGTTGGTTTTCTCCTAGGAGGCAGCCCCAAACTTGTTTTTTTTTCAAAAATATCAAGGTTGGGATTGGCTTCCTCCTAAGAGACAACCCCAAGCTTGTTTTTTTGTCAAAACTACCAAAGTTGGAATTGGATAAACACCCATGGCCATCTCAGCGCAATTTTTATGTAAAGTTTCTCTTATGATCTAATATATTTTAGCGTAACTTACAAAAAAAATAGATAATAAATATAAAATCATAGGATTAACCCTTTTATAATATAATGAAAATTAGATAATAAAATTTTATAATATAAATAATATTATAATTTATATTATATTTATTTTAAAAATTACATTGAAAAATATTAATAAAGGAAATATAATAACGAAATCTCATGAGATCCATAGTGAAACAGATCGTTGGGGAGTTCCTAAAACACCATGGGTGGAAAGAATCTGCCATATCAGTGAGAATATGAACATTGAGGATGAAAATCACTTATTCTTCGAGTGTCTTGCTACACCCACATTAAATCTCAGTTTCATAATCTTTGTTGCAATATAGACCTTCTTAGCCTTTCAACATGTCAAAATTATAGTGAGCTCGAGAAACTTCTATCCAAGCTCTTTGCCCATAGGAGTTTAATTTTAAAACAAACTAAATATTTCATTACTTTAGGTCCGATAGACCAAAATTTGGTCTTAATGGAAGTTAACCATCATCATCATCTATAAAAACAAACTAAAAAATATAAATTTTATAAAATATATAGAAGAAAATAAACTAAAAAATATAGATTTTATAGAATATATGAACAAATTAAATAAATATAAATTTCATCAAATATACGAACATTTAGTTTTGTTAAATTTTAATTATTTATAAAATCATTTTCTTTAAATAAAATAATTATAAATTTATGAGTCCCAATATAATTATAAAATTATGAGTAGAATCATTTGGATTTTATTGGGTGTTTGGACATCCACAGTTTGATATTTATTTTTCCATTTTGTTTTAACTTTTGGTGTGTCTTTAATAATTAAAAATATGTTAGTACATGTCCATTGAGTTTGATTTGACTGTGAAGAGTGTGATGTTAAGATACTCGTGATAAAAAGGTCACTGGGTCTAATCCCATGAAGGTAAAAAAAATGTAGCCATAATAAGGGTTTCTGTGGCAGAGGCTAGGTGTGATTCCCAAGTGATTCCCAGGTGATTTTGATGGCTTCTATGCCCTTCAGTCGTTGCTTATCATACCATAGGTTTGGGGTGAATTCATGTAACTACCCACATTACCAAGCAAAAACAAAATATCTTTTTTTTCTTTTTTGTAAATTTCCTAGGACCTGTCTATTTTCTATTTTGTAAAGAGCAAGTTGCCATACAAATTTAACTGAGATTGGTAGTCTCAACCTGCCCGAAGGAAACAAGGTATGTTGACCACCAGAGAGTTATAAGCCAACTAAAATTGAAATTGTTTTTTCCTTCTACTCATAGCTAATATCTCTTTACTATGTCCATAAAAACTACAGATAAAACATAAACTATAGTTAATATCTTCAAAAAACATACAGAACTAAATACATAAAAGTGTCAACCATCTGAAGAATCAATAGGTGCCAACTCCTTTGCATTTGACCATGGCATCACAGCTTGTTGCATGTTCAGGAGCTACTATTCAATCCTTGCTATTCACAGATTTTCTTGTATTTGGCCTTGGTCATTTGCCTTGGTCATTTCCCACATATCCTTTTTCATCTGCTAGAGCTCAAAAAACATTGAAGGATTGGTTTGATTTTCTTGCATACTCAACATCACCTTTGCTAAAACACATTTCAATTTTCAATATGTCTTGACTGATTTTTGGAATAGAGAAACTCTTTCTCTTGTATTTTCTGGGTCAGAGATAAAATCCATTCTTTCCTTTTGTTCTTGAAGTCAGCACATGGAAACAAATAAATGTGAGGAGATACTCTGGTTAACTTCATACTCAGTAGCCAAAACAAAAAATATTTCTATAAGGGCGGTTGTCCATGGCATGCTATTTATGACTGATCTTGTTATTCAAACAAATGCCATTTAACTGCCCAATTTCAAAAAGGAACACCTTCAGTGTAAATATACCATTATAGATCCATATTAAGTATAGATTCATATTAAATACATATCTAACATGAGCCTAAAGGGATCAAATTTCTTCAAGTGCAAGAAAACTTTTTTAGAGTACAAAATATAATATATTATTTTTCATTATTTAAATTGTATTTAGGAATGCTAAATAGAGTATATATAGGAACAAATAAAAGTTTCAACCATAAAAACTTTTTTTCTATATATATATATATATATATGAAATTGATATCAACATAAATTTGTTAACATAGATCTTCAAATAGTTCATTTACATCTCTTGTTAAAATATTTTTGAAAAATATAAGATTTAAACATCATTCATAGATGTTTTTTACTTCTAATTACTACTTTACAACATATTCATTATTTTTTAATTATAATATACATTTTTTCTATTTAAAACATAATTTACATATCCTCATAGTGAGCTAAAAAATAAAAGAATAATATATATATATATATATATATATATATATATATATATATATATAGTATCTTAAATAAGAACTGATATCAGGTAACTTGTTTGACCTCTAGAAACCTCAATCCTTGAGTCACAACTTGGGATTTGAATCTTGAATCTTTCAGTTTGCACAAATTACCTTTAACTTTAAGCCACAACTAGGAATTTAAATTTTGGATTTCTCAATTTTCACAAATTTCATATTTATTTTATCACCAATTAAAATGCAAAATAATACCACAATATAATAATTTTTATTATTATTATTTTAAGTAATTAAAAATTTAATTTTAGTATTTTTTCCATATAAATTAAAAATGATAAATTTACGTTAATTTTAAAATTATTATTTTATTATTATCCACATTTATTTTATTTTATTGTTGTAAATTTCTTGTTCCCTTTAAAAATATATATAATGCCCTCAAAACTTCGAATATATCTAATACACAATTTTCTAAATTAAGCATCAACTCAAAAGTTAAAAATCAAGTCCAACCTTAATTTAGAAATTAAATTTAATATAGCTTAAATAGTTACGTAAGTATGGAATCCCCGACTCGGACTCTGACTCCGACTCCGATTCCATATACTTTTTCGGCTTCTCAGTCCACCAATACCTAGAATTTTTTTTATGTTGTGGAATTTATAAATGATGATGGTGGTGGTGCTGGTTATCATTTGTGTTTTCTATCAGACTTCAAGAAAAGAAAAAAAATTATGTTTGATTCTTCAAAATCTTGTTTTTTATATATCGAGAAGATTAGAAGTGTAGAAAATGGTAGGGAATTGAGACGCATCACACATTCTAAAATAAAGTGCTTTTCATCTTCCACCTAATTAGAATCATATATATATTTCATAATTAGTCATTAGTATTATAATGTGATTGAAACTATGATATCTATCTATTTAAGCTAATGAAGAATTTGCATATACCCATATTACAATTTTGATGAAAAATTGCATATACACCATATTGCAATTTTGATTCACTCCTTCTACAGTGAAGGTATGGGGCAGTTATGGAGGAGCATTGTTGAACATGAAATTAATGGTTCAAAAATATGTTATTTATTATACTTCTTGTTATTCAAGCATATGTAACAAACAAACAGATGTTAGATCTAAGATTTTTGTGATCCATAGCATGGATAGAAATGTCTTTTGGATTAATCACAGCATTAGTATTAGGTTCACATCTCGAACCAGCTAATGTAGTTCATCCTCAGAACAAGGTGGAGAAAGTAATTGATCTCGAAGAATAAATAGTGGAGATACATCAATGCCCGAAAATAGCCGTTGAGACCTAGTTGTTAAAAACTAGTCGTTAAATAATAAATTTATTAATTAAGAACGAAATTTATTAAAAGGAGGGTTTATAAATTTATTATGTAATAAATAAAATAGGTAATAGGGAGGGGGAAGAATTTTAATTTTAATTTTAATTTAGGATAAGATAACTACATAATTAATAAAAATAGATTAATTGATTAATTGTCTATAAAACATAACCAAAATTACCTAATAAAGTAAAAGGTATTGAATACTTTATTACGTAATTTTGGTTATGTTTTATAAACAATTAATTAATCAATTTATTTTTATTAATTATGTGTTATCTTATCTTAAATTAAAATTCTTCCCTCCCTATTACCTATTTTATTTATTACATAATAAATTTATAAATCCCTTGTTAATAAATTTCCCTCTTAATTAATTAATTTATTATTTAATTTGACTTAATTTATAAAAAATTTAAATAAGTGTCTATCTAACAGCTAGTTCTTAATAGCTAGTCTTAACGGCTAGTTTTTAACAACTAGCTCTCAACGGCTATTTTCGGGCATTGATGCATCTCCAGTATTTATTCTTTGACATCAATTACTTTCTCCACCTTCTCCTGAGGATGAACCACATTAGCTTGTTCCAAAAGTAGACCTTTCTATCTAAACAAACAGATGTTACTTAATGAGCTAAACAATATATATACAAATGTCAAAAAAGTATGAAAAGAGTAGGCAAATCCCTAGATTAACCAATATCAAAATAAATTTCTCATTGTAAAAATAAACAAATATTCAATATATCTAAATAATTTTAACACAATTTGTTTGAAATTAACATATAATATTGACACCAAAAAAAATGTTTAATATTTTATTTAATTGGCACATGCCAATTATTAATATATATTTATATATTTTGTCATATAAAAAACAGTTATATAAGAAATAAATCAGCACATTTCTTTATATTAAAATAAAAACCACATAAAAACCACTTATCGTGAAATTTCGTCTACTATGTGTAAGAAAATCTTAAACCCCGAGGATAATGGTAGGATGTGAAATCAATTTATTTTTCTTTCTTTTGCTGTTTGATGGGAAAATTTATGATAGCTAGTTCGTATCATATTAATGTGATAATGTTATGTTTAATTTTTTCAAATCACATCACATTATTAATTTTTTTATTTTGATGGCTTACATATCTTTGCTTTCCTAACCTGCCTGGGAATATGTAATTGAATATATTGGATATTTTATTTAAAATGAAAAATATGAGTTTAGATATTTTCATTGTATTGTAAATTACTTGTCTCATTATTAAAAATAAATTTTTAGTTTGATAGTGCAAGTCAATTTAGGTTGTAATTTGACCAAAAAAATAATATTAAGAATACTGAACCACGTAGAGTTTGGTGAAAATAAATGTGGTGCAATTTGAATTTACAGTAAGAAAATAAATGGAGTAGGATTTGATGAATCAAGTATTAAGAGTTTCGTGAAAATAAATGTGGTGCAGTTTGAATTTACGGGATGAAAATGAATGTAGCAGGGTTTGAATTTCAAGGACAATTACGAAAGGTAAGGTGGGATAAATTTAATAAGATTTTTATGGAGGGTTGGAGAAGATAAATGATCTGAGAATAATGGCAAAATTTTTAAATAATAGTATGGACAAAAATTTGGGGTTACAGACAGCGCAAGGCTCTTATCCTATCCACACACAACCACAATGATACTTCATATGATCAGACATGATAGTGATTATATATTTAACATATCATTTTATAGTATAGATTCAACAAATTTTCGTCAAAAATAAATTAATAGCTAGTAAATGTAATATCTGATGTTTTATACACTCCTTGTAGCAGGTATAATTTAAAAAAAATTAAAAAATTAATTCACTAATTAATAATTAATTATTTAATAATGATAATATTCAAATAAATAAAAAACATTAATTATTTAATAATAATAATATTCAAATAAATAAACCACCAATAGGGGTGGATAATTGGCATAGGAGTCTTAAATGGTAATGACAGATGGCAGTGATACTCCCATCTGGTCATTATGCCATAGTATGGAGCAGAACATCGTTTAATGTGAACACCAGCTGATGGAATGGAGAGTTATGGTTTGGCATGCATGCCAGCTTGGGATGTCAGAAAGGCTTGGGAGGGTCATCAAAGTAGCGTGTCTGTGGAATTTTGCCACGCAAAAATTTTTTTCACTACAGACGCAGAGGCAGCACCGAAGACGGCTGCAAGCAATATCAAATAGGCAGACGATTTCGTTCAGGTATGTATTTGCTTGTCTGAGAACTATTATTGTTGATGTCTGTAACGATAGAATTTTTCAGTTTCATATCAAGGTTATATGGCAGTTTCAGATGGCTTGCAACCCCGTTCCTCCGCTATTGAATCCTGTAGAAGCATGTTTTCGAGATCTTTGTTTATTTTTCAGAAGTTCTTATTCTCGTTCCTGGACCTTGAAGTGGATAGGCTTGAATTCTTAAGGCTGGTTATGGGGTTTTCGCCATGGGGGTATAGTCTATGTTGTTGTTAATAGAGGCAGGTGTCGGGGGTAGGCCCTGTAAGTGGTGTTGTTTTTTTGTTCACCGGGGAATATCAGAAAGTCTATGCTTTGCGTTAGTTCTGTTGCTTCTTGCCAGGTGCAAAGTAAGTTGTTGGGATCTTAGTCTCGCTAGCTGGTCGCAGTTTTGGCCATGGGTCTAGTTTTGTTTTGTTATTTCTCATCTTCTTGGAATACTCCGTAGAGATTCTTTAGCAACTGTCCACCGCTGGGATGTAGTACTGTCTAAAACATCCTCTGTTCCTCTCACATGTGCATTGAAAAAACAGGCCGCCTTTGTATATTATTTTATAAATCGGGTTCTCTAGTTAATTCACTTTGATACACTGGGCATGCACACTTTCTTTGTTCATGGGGTGGTCACTGGTTATGTCAATTTTTTTACTCATTTCCTTGTTGTTTTCTTCTGTATGTCTGGGTTGTTGCACAGACTTCCTTCTACCATGGGGAAGCATCGTGCTCAGTCTGCGAAAGGTAAATTGCAGGCAATGCCAGAGCCTACTCCTATGAAGCGGGGTCAAAAACCTCTTCATGAGACCCTTGAGACCCTCGCTGCAACCTATGTCACTGGGAATTCATCTACTATTCGCCAAGAAATCCATGGTTGGGAACTTGATATCCAGACTGACCCTGAAGACATTGAAATAGAAGCCAAAATTCTCGACTTCATAATGGACCCAGGCAATACTCGAGGGTGTCTCACCTTATTTCAGCAGACTGTACACACATATTGGCTAGTCAAATGCCTTATAGCTAAGGCTATTCAAAGTTTCCATCCTGGCCAAACAAGGAGTGATGCTACTAAGCTTGAACCACGCCTCCTGGAACTGCTTCAGAACATGTAGGATCAATTACAGCATATTAAGATCACTCAGTATGAGGCAGGAGATCGCATTAGCAGATTGGATGATCGGGTTGGCCATATGGAGAAGCAATTGCAGGTGCTACAGCAAGTTGACATGCCTGGGTCCACAGTGAGACCCCGCTCCAGTTTACTCATTTGATGGATAGTAGTTTACTTTTTATCATGCCTTTTAATGAAATTAGCAGTTTTGTATGAATTTCTGCTATTTTATAAGTATCAGTATGTGGAAATTTCTGTTAGAGGATAGATAGCTCATGCGGATTTTAGAAGGATGAAACAATTTCAGTTTTGATTTTCTTTTCATGCACTGCAGTGGCCAACAGACCTCGTTTCCTACGTGCAGGTTGAGGCCACAGACTTGAAACTGTCTTGCATATATAAATAGAAAATATCTAGATCCTACCATATTTACAAAAAAAAAATAATCAAATAAATAAAAACAATTAATATACTGTCACTATTATTTCGCATACTATAGTTTTATTAGCTTCATTATTGAGGTTGGGAGGTATATGGTCACTTTTAAATTTAAATCTATCAAGGTTGGGCATTATAGGCTCACCCATTCTTGCATTTAAATTTAAAAGTGAGAATATACTTCCCAACCACATTACTATAATCTGAAAAATATGTATATTCGTCAATATACGAGACAGCCCGTTTGGATTAAACAAAACGGTCAAAAACACAAAATGAAACACTCTGTTACAACCAATCAGCCTGGAACAATCTGCTTTCCTATTGTTTGATAGGGCCATACTTGATTCTACCAGCTACCAACTTTCGACTTTTACTGCTGGCCAAATTGCCTCCTGAACCCTTCTTGTTGGGCTTGGGCTTCCCGGGTAACGAAGTTGTTCCTAAATGTGGAAATTAGAGACTCGGGTGCAGTTCGATTGGCGTAGTTAAACGGTGTCCTGAGACCACGATTAAATTTTTCCATGTTTTAATGGATCATTTCAGTATTTAATAACCATAATAACAAAACTATATAAAGACAAATAATGTACTCCAGTGTCTATAGAAATATATTGAATACTGAGATATACACTACTAAATTTAAATGTCTGGTATCTTAATCTACATTCAAAAAATTTGGATTTCTTAGCCACTACAACTTATACAAGGTCTAATAAATTACATATTATTCAGTACAAGTACAAATTGGCAAGTCTACATTGACTATTCAAACGATCCAGTAGTGGTTAATATGATTAAAGCCATACATGACTAAAACCTAGACAATCATTGATGCGCATAGAAGATAAAAATAGTTGCTTATACACCAAATTTATGAACAGACAAAGTATGGAAGAAGAGATGCAGATCTCAGGTGAGGAAAAGTTCAATATGGAGGAAGCTACCTGCATTCACTACATGATTCAATAAATCAAGAAAAGCATACATTTATAAGATGATAAGATTACAAATTAGTGAAAGGGTTTGAATAATATTTTTATAAATAAAATTTATAATGTACAATAGTGTAGTAAGTTAAGTGAGCTTGATTGTGGTGAATACTTTATAGTTAAGCCAACTTATACTAGAGTCCATATATATGAGTGACATTCTAAAAAGTCTTGGAAATAGAAATAGATGAATGACTTTCTTAACTCAATTGAATCCCAAAAAAAAATATATAATATAATACACTGCAAAAACCCCTCATACTTAAATCCACAATCTTAAAAACACACTACAAAAAACTAATAATAATAAATTCTAAAAAACTCAATATTTCTCCTTTATTCTAAAAATATATTTCATATAATCTAGTTTACTCATCATGCTCTTAATTGTGCCCTGCGTGAATTCATTACAGGTCGAAGATTCAAACGCCAAATTACTGGACCACCCATTTATGATTGTTCTTATTTTTTATCTCGAATTGTTTTCAATCGAGTTAATAACCAATTTTAATTCTGAGTGCTAGGAAATATTCACTCATAATTTATTTCTAACCAAGACAGAATTTCGAATCAATTTCAATTTCTCGTAAACGAATGCTCACCCTGCCTACTACCAAATTTTTCAGAAAAACAATACCCATCAAGAAAGATTAACAATAAATTTATTCAAAATTATGTCTCCAAAATTATAAAAAAATAATATCTTTTATGAAAATTATTACTTAAAACAATTGAATCCTAAAAATAATATCTATTCTCGTCCAAAATATACCAACAAAATATTCAATAAAAATCCAAATAAATTAGAAATCTTACCATCATTAAATTGAATATATGATCTACGATTTTAGAAATAACCAAAGAACAGAAGGTTTCATGTGCAGAGAGATGACACCACCCTCGTACATTACAATTTATTCATCTCAAAGTAAGTGAACGAAGACGATATATAAGGATCGTGTCGTCTCTTCTGCGAATGAAACACAGCACGCCCTCCTCTTCTCAACTATGATCTCATCTACTTTACCAATCTCTCTATGTACTGTATCCACAGAAATAAAAAGATTCACAAGCGAACACACATACACATCCCAATATTTATAAGGAAAAAATTCATTTTCATTTCAATTTCTACGCACTATACTCCACACTACTCTACTCCTACTACTAACATGGTGGCAGTCAATCTTCTCCTTCTAGTAGTCAATGCCACTGTAGATAAATTGATTTAATGGAACTCCAAACAAGTTATATGCTATCATTTTCGAAGGCCGTGATCGATCAACTTTTGAAATTGGAATAGTTTAGCAGGAATGGTCAATTATCGATATTAATTCAATGGATGGAAGGGTTCCAACTTTCTATGTCCTTGTTGTGGTAGGACAACGACATTTGGAAAATAATTAACTTGACTGTTCTATCCCGGATCTAGATGATTCTCTTTTTAGTTAGTTCTTTCGGAATTAGGTCACCAAAATAATTTATTTTCAAGACAGTTCACATGCAGGGTATCCATGACTTGACTTCAGTTGACTTACCAAATGTTGTGTGGTCAAAAAAAGGAGACGGACCCAAAAGTTTTATTTTCAAGACAGTTCACATGCAGGGTATCCATGACTTGACTTCAGTTGACTTACCAAATGTTGTGTGGTCAAAAAAAGGAGACGGACCCAAAAAAATTTTATTTCGAGGAGAAACGTTGGTTGTTCTGGGTCAGATGGATAAATAAATATTAAATTTACTAAGTCCGTTTAAATAAGTTCTGAAATTTATAAGAGTTGTGATAAAGAAATATTCAATTTAATAAATCCTAAAATTTATAAGAATTATGATAATTATGATAAAATTCTACACTAATTAATTTAAATTTTCATTTTCATTTTCATTTTAATATTAAATAGATTTTCATTTTCACATTAACTGGATTTTCATTCAAACCTGAATTAGTTATTCATTGCTTCCTTTTTTCTACCTATCACAACCTTCTTTTGCTCCACCACTACCTTCCTCTACATTGCATTCTAATTTTCTTGTAAATGCATTGAATATAGAGATATTACCATTGTCTATATTTGTTTCTTTCATTATCATTTATCACTTATCAAAATGAATGAAGCACAAAGTTTTCTGTTACTTGATTTGTGAAACAATTTCCAACAAACCTTCCTTTCCACCACCACTACCGTCCTCTACATTGCCTTCTAATTTTCTTGTAAATGCATTAAATATAAAGATATTATCATTGTCTATAAATTTTTCTTTCATTATAATTTATCACTTATCAAAATGAATGAAGCAAAAAGTTTTCAGTTACTTGATTTGTGAAACAATTTTCAACAAACCCAAGGCTACGTATACCTTTCGGAAATGTCTAAAACAATCAATGGATCTTTCACAGTGCAAAGAGATAAATAATTCTCTCTTTAATATTATGCCTCTTCTCTCAATTATTTTTTTATTGTGCAATCTAATGTGAAAAGATCATTTATATTATCCAATAATCAGATAAGTATTTAATAGCTTGAGTTCTTATAATACTAGAGTCCGACTACATGGTGTTTGTAAGTTTTATATATCTAATAGCTAGTGATCTAAAGACCAAATTTCAAGAGAAGAAGAAAGTGAAGGATATTCCATGGTTTTTGTGAAGGGTCATTTTCTTTCAAATCCACCTACATGTACGACATTGAAACTCCGAAATAACACAAATGAAATTTAGAATTATTGAAAATTAATGTCAAATGTAAATTTTGAATTTGATTAAGATATATTTTGAATTTTATTAAGATATATTTTAGGATTAAATGTTCGAAAGGCATTGAGAGATTTTTTTCTGATGTAATTATCAAAAAAAAATTCTGATAGAAAACCTAAATTCAATTATAACTCTATAGATATTAATTTAATAGGATTAATTAAATTTTTGAATCTATAAATTTAATAAGATTAATTAAATATGTGATTCAAATATTATAAGTGTTTATAGTCTAGGCTCCAATGTATAAATTATAGAATCATAGATTTATATAAAATAAAACTTCAAGGAGATGTAGTATATAGAGTCATATTTTTATATAAAATAAAATATTATAGATACTTAATATATAGAGTTACATATAATCAAATTTAATTTCATAAAAATATACTTTACAAGAAGGAAATATAAAAAGACTAAAGATTTGGAATCAAAAGTCTCAAGATTGGCCTTATTTTATGTAATGGTTCTTCTTAATGTAATTCTTTTTCTTCAACACTTTTTTTTATATTGTGGTTTATTCAATTTATTAATTTTCACCAATTCTTTTATGATTAGATTCATAATAGTTTTCTATGTTTTCTCCCCCTTCTCTTTTGATATTAAAGTCTTCTATACCTTAGCCCCAAATAATTGGATCATTGGTATTAGAATAGGTTACCACTCTATTTCAACCTCATAAGGCATCTATACATAGCATGTCAAAGCTTGGGAGACATCATTTCATCCCTTCATCTGCATACCCACAATTTTATGATTGCCATTGATGCATAATTAAGGATAAGACACAAAGAATCCATCTTTAAACAACCATATACAATTCATTACCTATTATATTTCATAGGGTGTATGCTAGATAATTTATAAAGATTTTATATTGGTTGAGATAAACTTTTTACATAATTTTACTTTGTTTCTTAAGTTAACAGATATTATTGATTGAAGTCACATAGATTGTAAAATAGTAAGGACACACATAACTTGAATTTCATGAAAGATATTTTCACTCCAAAATATACAATCTATCCCCTATATTATATCAATCAAAACATCTCTTTCATACCTCAATAAAACTTAATCTCATTAGATGTAACAAAAGTGATAGCCAAAATTATAGTTATAAGTTATGCAATGTACCTCAAGAGAAATATATATATATAGGCTTAAATACACTTCGACAGGATGTTCTCAACATTGTGAAGCCTTATATCTATAATATAAGTTAGACATGAACCACATATTCCTTTGATTCATAAATGAACTAGTTAAACCTAACCCCTTTGCAATGAAATCTACTAATATTATATGCACTAAGATGTTAAACTTCTTTCAACATGTTCACACTTAAACCATGTCTATGATTTAAATTTGGGACATATTAAAATATATTTCCCTTAAGTTTGATATGGGAATCTTTGCTCGCCATACTTTCCATATCTACATATTAACTTTATCAGCCTTACACATATTACAGTCTTTGAGTCCCGACACCTGTGTCACCTATTGATGCAGGGGCATTAGGTTCTGAAAATACTTTGTATTTTAATAAATATAGGGGTCTTGTGTTTTTAAGAGAAATTTGATTTTTATGTAATTATTAATGAGCTTTGAGAGATTTTAATTATTGTGAGGATTTTTTAAATGTTATCGAATGATTGGAGAACATGAGGGAGATAAGATAATTGAGATTCAGAAATTTATTGTAAGTCTTCAGTTAGAGATAGTTCCATGATTTTATGAGGATTTTTAGGGATAAAAGATAGATTTTAGGACTTCGACGATTTAGAGGATTTTGTTGAGATGATTGAAGATCTGAAACTAAATTTGTTCATATTATTTTGTATGAAATTAATAAACCTCAAAGGCAAGAGTATCAAATAGGAATTATAGCAGGGTTTTAAAAGCAGAGTTTGTTAAGCCTACGGGCAGCTGTAAAAAGGGCCATTGATTTGAAAATCAGGCCATATACTAGAAGGTATTTGTAATTTGATTTCTTATGTATATATGAAAGAAATTGTTCTGAAATATATGTGCTTTAACTGATTTAATTCTGTGAGCAGAATACTCGAATTATGGATATCTCAAAACAAGATTAATATTTTGATTAAGCTGAATAGATAGGGGTTACGTATATTTCTGAGGGAGATTTGAGGAAATTGTAGTCATCGATCACTGCAAGGATAGATGACACAGGAGGAAATCTGAATTTAAATTCAGAATTCGGTATATGGACATGTTGTTTTGAAACCCCATATAATGTCATGGAGCTGGAGCGACAGAACATCAAAGATTTAATTAATGATAGAAAATACAACAGAGATAAGATCTCTGTTTGCCGAAATGATGGAGCGGTATTGAGCCAACAACAAAGTGTTAACATGGGAGGAATCATGCAAAAGAGTGCAAGTTCGAACTTAAGATCAGAATCTGTGTAGGAATTTGAGTGAAAACATGAATCGGAAGGGAGTGGAACCAAGCAATGAGTTATGAAATCGAATGGAGATTTGATGGTGCAGTAAGGAAGAGGAGATTATAATTCATTTTGCAGAACTGTATTGAAGTAGTGAGTTGGAACAAAGAAGCAGACTTCATTTGTGTGGAGCTAAGTCACAGTAATCATTGGATTGGAGGACCAACGAACTGTTTGGAAGGAAGAAGATTATATGGTAAAAGTTGAATCTCATTAGAGTTGAACGCAATTTCAAAGAAACAAACAAAACCATGAATCAACAGCAAGGGAACTATGAAGCTAGTTTAAAACCAAATCGGTGGTGTTGCGCTACAAATAAATGGTAAACAGTATTCCATGAAAGAACGTGATAGAAGTTACTAGCTAACACGTGGCCTGGACAATATTTCAAAACCATTTTTTTCGCGTAAGTCTTAAACAAATAAGAGTGTGCAAGTTTGCTATGTGATAGCCATTGATTTATTGTGTTGAAATGTGATGGAACATTGACCATCTGATTAATGGTGAATTGATACGGGTTTAAAGAAATTGGAGTACGATGAATCCACGAAATTGTTGAACGGTGGAAGGCAAGTGTGGGACCAACATCTATGCATTCGTTTATATTTAAACAAAGTTGAAGTTTCGTATGAATGAAATGTATGTTGTGGGCCAATGTTATTAATTTTTATCGGTAATAGAAGTTGAGCTGGATATAAGACAAGGTAATAACTTTATGAAGTGAGTTTAAATGCGAAAGTGAAGTGTGAAATCCAACATACATTAATATTTCTTTGCTTTGGGTTTATTTCCAAAGTTCGTCAGATTAAAACAATTTCATAAGTGGGTTTGATATGGTTTTAACCATCGAATGAAAAGGTAACTTCTACATATGAAGTTGGGGTGTTGAGTTTTAAAAACCTTGATAATAACAGTGAAGAAATATTCATTTGAAGATTTAGTAGAGAAGCTTCCACATTTTTAAATATGCCCAAATTTGGGAATTATGTTGGTTAGTAATTGGATGATGCATTTTTATATGCACCGAAAGTGAGAATGTGGGTTTAGCAGCACTCAGGCTGCTATCAAGTGGTATCAAAGCTAGAAATAGCTCTTTTTGAGGTTCAAGTTTTTTTTTTTAATTGAATGCATGTGTGATGGAGAAAGATCATATTTTGAAACTGACAGATTGCAGCACATAGAGATACAGTGCAGGTGAGAAGTAAAGCAAGATCACACAGAGATCTTGAAGTGAGTTGATGAGTGTTATTTAACTCTGGTTTGAAGAATATTTTTGCATAATTCAAGTTGTAGGCATGTTGAAGAAAATCTCAGCAAAGGAAGATCACCGCTTGAGAGCCGTGATGAAGAAATCAAGAAAAGGATTCAAAGTTGAAGAAGAATGTGGTAGAACCTTGAATAATTCAACAGAGGTTGGATGAATAGGGAAATTGTATTCTAAAAGTTGCAGATGAGTTGAAGCCTAGAAGGAGCAGTGAAGAAATGCTCAAGAGGTTCCAGCAGATAGAGGACCAGTGATTACCAAAAGACAAAATCCAGAGGAAAGGATTGGTGAGGTAAGTTGTAACAAGAAGGACTTGTTATTGTAGAGGCTTTAGTGCAACTCATGGTGAGTGAGGAACTCATGGATAAGAGGATGACTACTGATAGTCATAGAAGAGATAGCAGAGGTTCAGAGAGAGACCACAACAGAAGAAAGGAGAAATAATATGCCAAGAAAAATGGCATAATGCAGTAGTTAGCTGACGTAGAATATGAGAAAGATTTAGCTGAGGTAAAATAACAATTTAATAAATTGAAATTGATGATAGAGGAAAGCCAGAGAATTGGTTGGCTCGTGAAGAAGAGATTAAAGTGGCAGAGGCTAGAACAGAAGAGAGAACAACAAATGAACATGCAGTCTATTGAAAATATAAGAAAGCTTGAACAGAGGATGAATATACAATTGGGATGTGCAGAACTCAAAGAGGCTGAGTTTAAAATGGAAGTTTCCATTTGTGAAGCAGAACAGAGTAAAGCCATGGGTACATATGAGGAATGGAGATATAGGAAAGATCTTATGAATCATGGTGAAGATTTAAGACATCAAGAAGTCTGCCTTGTTGAGGAGGGAATTATTGATGATTTCCTGAACTGTTGGAGAAATACAGATCAGTTGGATGATGTAAAACCTTGTGTTTTTTAATCTAATGATTTTGATGTGATTATAGGTTTTGCAGAAGAGCATGAAAAATCCTTTGAAGCTATCAAAAGTATAGGAGAGTATCTTTCAGAAGATAAATACTATGAAGTAGAAAGAAATGATGAAGAATGTCTCTTAAACAAGGAAAGCAATGATTCATTCATGTTTGAAGTGGATACAACATAGGAAGAATTTCTTGTGAATAAAGAAGAAGAGATTCAGTCTGAAGCAGTGATATGTGAAGCAACAGTTGAGACTGTTGAAACTTGTAATTTTTAAACTAAAAATTTGTATATAAATGCAGAGATAGTGAATGATGATGAAATACTTCAGAATTGCCAAAAAGAAATTGCATTGCTGGAATATTTGTTAGAAAAATCCGAATATGACAGGGAGATTGTAGAAGGCAGGGTTCACTACAGTGAACAAGAACATAAAGACACCATGAGGATAGTTGGTGTGAAAGAGAGACTTGTTGATAGTCTTGAGAATTCTTCAGAGAATTCTTTGGGAAAATGAATCAGCATACTGATGTGCCGATAGAGGAGGAAATTTCAGAGCAGCATACTAAAATGTTGCCAGAAAAAAGGAAGGCACTGAGGCCTTATGATTTTTGTTTTGATAATTGTTTTATGAATGTAGGTTTTGTTGTAGGTGCTAGAGACAATTTGAAACAGTTGAGCAGTCAAATACAGGAAGAAGAAGAAAATTCTGTGGAAATATTTAATCCATGGAATGAAGAGATTGAATTGGTGGAAATTATGCTAAATAATTAGAATTCAGTGTAGGAAGAGAAATCTCAATTTCAGAATTGGGAATTGTAGATGCAAGGGAATGAAGATAACAGTGAAGAGTGTAGTATGTACCAGTCTAATAAATTGTTGAAGGAAGAAGGAAAAGGAATTGTCTTAATTGACAATTTGAAGGAAGTTTCCAGTTGCAGAAAACAAGAGGGTAAGGATGATAGGGTGGCAATGACACCTCAACAAGTAAGAGTTCAAAAAGTAAAATCTCAACAAGCAGGAGTAAGAATGAAAGATCAACAATCAAGGAGTGAAAGAAACCAATAGACAAAAGATTTATTGGACAGAGAAATTGAACAGATAAGAAGGATAATGATGAAATTATCTCAGAGGAAAATATCAGCAAGAAAGAAAAGCAGCAACAGCAAAAGGATGTCAATGAAAAATTGTGAAAGTACAGCTAGTGGAGCAAGGCAACATAACATATGGAGACCTGGAGAAAAGCAACAAACAACAGTAGATGATCAATTACAGAACAAAGTGTGGGATCCAGGAAGAGAAGGACTAAAAGCACATGATCAGGAGATCATGATTATTTTTAATCTTGGGAGTTTGATGCAGGGGCATTAGGTTTTGAAAATACTTTATATTTTAATAAACATAGGGGTCTTATGTTTTTAAGAGAAATTAGATTTTTATGTAACTATTAATGGGCTTTGAGACATTTCAATTATTGTGAGGATTTTGTAAATTTTCCCGAATGATTGGAGAACATGAGGGAGATAAGATAATTGAGATTCAAAAATTTATTGTAAGTCTTAAGTTACAAACAGTTCCATGATTTTATGAGGATTTTTAGCGATAAAAGATAGATTTTAGGACTTTGAGGATTTAGAGGATTTTGTTGAGATGATTGAGGATCTGAAACTAGATTTGTTCAGATTATTTTGTATAAAATTAATAAGCTTCAAAGGCAAGAGTAATAGAATGGAATTAGAGTAGGGTTTTGAAAGAAGAGTTTGTTAAGCCTACGGGCAGCTGTAGAAAGGGCCATTGATTTGAAAATCAAGCCATAGACTAGAAGGTCTTTGTAATTTGATTTCTTATGTATATATGAAGGAAATTGTTCTGAAATATATGTGCTTTAATTGATTTAATTGTATGAGTAGAATACTCGATTTATGGATATCTCAAAATAGGATTAATATTTTGATTAAACTGAATAGATAGGGGTTACATATATTTCTGAGGGAGATTTGAGGAAGTTACAGTCATTGATCACTGCAAGGATCGATTGCGCAGTAGGAAATTTGAATTTAAATTCAGAATTCAGCATATGGACATGTTGTTTTGAAACCCCATATAATGCAGTGGAGCTGGAGCAATAGAACAACGAATATTTAACTAATGCTAGAAAATCCAACAGAGATAAGATATTTGTTTGCCGAAATTATGGTGCAGTATTGAGCCAACAACAAAGTGCTAACATGGGAGGAATCATGCGAAAGAGTGCATGTTTGAACTTAAGATCATAATCTATGTAAGCGTTTGAGAAAAAACATAAATCGAAAGGGAGTGGAACCAAGTGATGAAATGGAGTTATGAAATCAAATGGAGATTTGATGGTGCAGTAAGGAAGAGGAGATTATAATTCATTTTGTAGAATTGTATTGAAGCAGTGAGTTAGAACAAGGAAGAAGACTTCATTTTTGTGGAGCCAAGTCACAGCAATCGTTGGATTTGAGGACCAATGAACTGTTTGGAAGGAAGAAGATTATATGGTAAAAGTTGAATTGCATTGGAGTTGAACGCAAAGTCAAAGAAACAAACAGAACCGTGACTCAAGGGAAAGGGAAAAGTGAAGCTGGTTTAAAACCAAACCGATGGTGTCGCGCTACAAATAAATGGTAAGAAGTATTCCATGAAAGAACGCGATAGCAGTTTCCAGCTAACACGTGGCCTGGACGGTATTTCAAAAATGTTTTTGTCACGTAAGTTTTAAACAAATAAGAGTGTGCAAGTTTGCTATGCGATAGCCGTTGATTTATTGTGTTGAAATGCGATGGAACATCGACCATCCGATTAATGGTGAATTGATACGGGTTTAAAGAAATTGGAGTGCGATGAATCCATGGAATTTTTGAACGGTGGAAGGAAAGTGTGGGACCAACATCTATGCATTCGTTTATATCTAAACAAAGTTGAAGTTTTGTATGAATGAAATGTATGTTGTGGGCCAATGTTATTAATGTTTATTGGTAATAGAAGGTGAGCCGGATATAAACCAAGGTAAGAACTTTATGAAGTGAGTTTAAATGCGAAAGTGAAATGTGAAATCCAACATACATTAATATTTCTTTTCTTGGGGTTTATTTCCAAAGTTCGTGAGATTAAAACAATTTCATAAGTGGGTTTGATATCGTTTTAACCATTGAATGAAAAGGTAACTTCTGTATATGAATTTGGGGCGTTCAGTTTTAAAAACCTTCATAATAATAGTGAAGAAATCTTCATTTGAAGATTTATTTGTAGAGAAGCTTCCGCATTTTTAAATATGCCCAAATATGGGCATTATGTTGGTTAGTAATTGGATGATGCATTTTTATATGCATCGAAAGTGAGAATGTGGGTTTAGTAGCACTCAGGCTGCTATCAAGTGGTATCAGAGATGGAAATAGCTCTTTTTGAGGTTGAAGTTTTTTTTTTAATTGAATGCATGTGTGATGGAGAAAGATCATATTTTGAAACTGACAGATTGCAGCACATAGAGATACAGTGCAGGTGAGAATTAAAGAAAGATCACACAAAGATCTTGAACGTGAGTTGATGAGTGTTATTTAACTCTGGTTTGAAGAATATGTTTGCATAATTCCAGTTGCAGGCATGTTGAAGAAAATCTCAGGAAAGGAAGATCACCGCTTGAGAGCCATGATGAAGAAATCAAGCAAAGTATTCTAAGTGGAAGAAGAATGTGGCAGAACCTTGAAGAATTCAACAGAGATTGGATGAATAGGAAAATTGTGTTCTAAAAGTTGTAGATGAGTTGAAGCCTAGAAGGAGCAGTGAAGAAATGCTCGAGAGGTTCCAGCAGATAGAGGACCAGTGATTACCAAAAGACAAAATCTAGAGGAAAGGATTGGTGAGGTAAGTTGTATCAAGAAGGAATTTTTATTGCAGAGGCTTTAGTGCAACTCATGGTGAGTGAGGAACTCATGGATAAGAAGATGACTACTGATAGTCATAGCAGAGATAGCAGAGGTTCAGTTAGAGACCACAAAAGAAGAAAGGAGAAAGAATATGCCAAGGCAAATGGCATAAGGCAATAGTTGGCTGATGCAGAATATGAGAAAGAGTTAGCTGAGGTAAAAGAACAATTTCATAAATTAAAATTGATGATAGAGGAAAGCCAAAGAATTGGTTGGCTCATGAAGAAGAGAGTAACGTGGTAGAGGCTACAATAGAAGAGAGAACAACAAATGAACATGCAGTCTACAGAAAATCTAAGAAAGCTTGAACAGAGGATGTATGTACTCTGGGATGTGTAGAACTCAGAGAGGCTGAGTTGAAAATGGAAGTTTCCATTTGTGAAGCAGAATAGAGTAAAGCCATGGGTACAGATGAGGAATGGAGATCTAGGAAAGATCTTATGAATCATGGTGAAGATTTAAGACAACAAGAATTATACGTTGTTGAGGAGGGAATTATTGATGATTTCCTGAACTGTTGGAGAAATCTAGATTAGTTGGATGATGTAAAACCTTGTGTTTTTGAATCTAATGATTTTGATGTGATTACAGGTTTTGCAGAAGAGGATGAAAAATCATTTGAAGCTGTCAAAAGTATAGGAGATTATCTTTCTGAAGATAAATACTCTGAAGTAGAAAGAAATGATGAAGAATATCTCTTAAACAAGGAAAGCAGTGATGCATTTATGTTTGAAGTGGATACAACATAGGAAGAATTTCTTGTGAATGAAGAAGAAGAGATTCAGTCTGAAGCAGTGATATGTGAAGAAACAGTTGAGACTGTTGAAACTTGTAATTTTCAAACTAAAAAATTGTATATAAATGCAGAGATAGTGAATGATGATGAAATACTTCAGAATTTCCAGAAAGAAATTGCATTGCTGGAGTATTTGTTAGAAAACTCCGATTATGATAGGGAGATTGTAGAAGGTAGGGTTCACTACAGTGAACAAGAACATAAAGACATCATGAGGACAGTTGGTGTGAAAGAGAGACTTCTTGATAGTCTTGAGAATTCTTCAGAGAATTCTTTGGGAAAATGAATCAGCATACTGATGTGCCGATACAGGAGGAAATTTCAGAGAAGCATACTAAAATGTTGCCAGAAAAAAGGAAGGCACTGAGGCCTTATGATTTTTGTTTTAATAATTTTTTTATGAATGCAAGTTTTGTTGTAGGTGCTAGAGACAATTTGAAACAGTTGAGGAATCAAATACAGGAAGAAGAAGAAAATTCTGTGGAAATATTCAATCCATGGAATGAAGAGATTGAATTGGTGGAAATTATGCTAAATAATTAGAATTCAATGTAGGAAGAGAAATATTAATTTCAGAATTGGGAATTGTAGATGCAAGGGAATGAAGATAACAGCGAAGAGTACACTATGTACCAATCCAATAAATTGTTGAAGGAAGAAGGAAAAGGAATTGTCTTAAGTGACAATTTGAAGGAAGTTTTCAGTTGCAGAAAACAAGAGGGTAAGGATGATAGGGTGGCAGTGAGAACTCAGCAAGTAAGAGTTCAGCAAGTAAAAGCTAAACAAGTAGGAGTAAGAATGAAAGATCAAAAATGAAGGAGTGAAAGAAATCGGGAGACAGAAGATTTATTGGACAAATAAATTGAACAAATAAGAAGGATGATGATGAAATTATCTCAGAGGAAGGTACCAGCAAGAAAGAAAAGCAGTAGCAGCAAAAGGACGACAATGAAAAATTGTGAAAGTGCAGCTAGTGGAGCAAGGCAGCATAATATATGGAGACTTGGAGAAAAGCAGCAAACAACAGTAGATGATCAATTACAGAACAAAGTGTGGGATCTAGGAAGACAAGGACTAAAGGCACATGATCAGGAGATCATGATTATTTTTAATCTTGGGAGTCTAATGCAGGGGCATTAGGTTTTGAAAATACTTTATATTTTAATAAACATAGGGGTCTTGAGTTTTTAAGAGAAATTAGACTTTTATGTAATTATTAATGGGCTTTGAGAGATTTTAATTATTGTGAGGATTTTGTAAATTTTCCCGAATGATTGGAGAACATGAGGGAGATAAGATAATTGAGATTTATAAATTTATTGTAAGTCTTAAGTTAGAAATAGTTCCATGATTTTATGAGGATTTTTAGGGATAAAAGTATATTTTAGGACTTTGAGGATTTAGAGGATTTTTTTGAGATGATTGAGGATCTGAAACTAAATTTGTTCTGATTATTTAGTATAAAATTAATAAGCCTCAAAGGCAAGAGTAGCAGACAGGAATTAGAGTATGGTTTTGAAAGAAGAGTTTGTTAAGCCTACGGGCAGCTGTAAAAAGGGCCATTGATTTGAAAATCAGGCCATAGACTAGAAGGTCTTTGTAATTTGATTTCTTATGTATATATGAAAGAAATTGTTCCGAAATATATGTTCTTTAATTGATTTAACTCTGTGAGTAGAATACTCGAATTATGGATATCTCAAAACATGATTAATATTTTGATTAAGCTGAATAGATAGGGGTTACATACATTTCTAAGGGAGATTTGAGAAAATTGCAGACATCGATCACTGCAAGGATCGATGACGCAGGAGGAAATGTGAATTTAAATTTAGAATTGAGCATATGGACATGTTGTTTTGAAACCCCATATAATGTTGTGGAGATGGAGCAATAGAACAACGAAGACTTAATTAATGCTAGAAAATCCAACAGAGATAAGATCTCTGTTTTCCGAAATGATGGTGCGGTATTGAGCGAATAGCAAAGTGCTAGCATGGGAGGAATCATGCGAAAGAGTGCAAGTTCGAAATTAAGATCAGAATCTACGTAAGCATTTGATCGAAAACATGAATCGGAAGGGAGTGGAACCAAGTGATGAAATGGAGTTATGAAATCAAATGGAGATTCGATGGCGCAGTAAGGAAGAGGAGCTTATAATTCATTTTGCAGAATTGTATTGAAGTAGTGAATTAGAATAAGGAAGCAGACTTCATTTTTGTGAAGCCAAGTCACAGCCATTGTTGGATTGGAGGACCAAAGAACTGTTTGGAAGGAATAATATTATATCGTAAAAGATGAATCACATTGGATTTGAACGCAAAGTCAAAGAAACAAACGAAACCCTGATTCAACGGCAAGGGAACAATGAAGCTGGTTTAAAACCAAACCGGTGGTGTCGCGCTACAAATAAATGGTAAGCAGTATTCCATGAAAGAACGCGATAGCAGTTACCAGCTAACATGTGGCCTGGATGGTATTTCAAAACCGTTTTTGTCGCGTAATTTTTAAACAAATAAGAGTGTGCAAGTTTGCTATGCGATAGCCATTGATTTATTATGTTGAAATGTGATGGAACATCGACCATCCGATTAATGGTGAATTGATACGGGTTTAAAGAAATTGAAGGGTGACGAATCCATGGAATTTTTGAATGGTGGAAGAAAAGTGTGGGACCAACATGTATGCATTGGTTTATATTTAAACAAACTTGAAGCTTCGTATGAATGAAATGTATGTTGTGGGCCAATGTTATTAATGTTTATTGGTAATAGAAGGTGAGCCAGATATAAATCAAGGTAAGAACTTTATGAAGTGAGTTTAAATGCGAAAGTGAAATGTGAAATCCAACATACATTAATATTGCTTTGCTTGGGGTTTATTTCCAAAGTTCGTGAGATTAAGACAATTTCATAAGTGGGTTTGATATGGTTTTAACCATTGAATGAAAAGGTAACTTTTGTATATGAAGTTGGGGCATTGAGTTTTAATAACCTTGATAATAACAGTGAAGAAATATTCATTTGAAGATTTATTTGTAGAGAAGCTTCCACATTTTTAATAATGCCCAAATATGGGAATTATGTTGGTTAGTAATTGGATGATGAATTTTTATATGCATCGAAAGTGAGAATGTGGGTTTAGAAGCACTCAGACTGCTATCACCTGTACCACATGGTAGTTTCAAAAGAGGCCAACTCACCTTTTTCACATGGAATTCATGTTCTATAGTGGAGATAACTTAACGTGATCTTATGGTCATGTGTAATTGATGGCATGAGTAGGGTTTCTTGCCCTTCCTCTATTCATTATCGTTTATTAATTTTTTCACCACCAAGTTTTTTCTACCTCTATTCATTATAATTTATTTATTTTTTTACCACCAAACTTTTTCTATGTGGAGGAATTCAAGAGGTTTTGAATTTCATCCTAGACATGTTCTTTTATATTGTTGTTTTTTCGGACTACTATTGTAACACCCCTAGTTTTATGTTTTTCAAGTTAGACATTTGAAATTAAATGCAAAGGGTAGTGGACCCCAACGGATACTTATGGTGTGAATGTAATTAATTATTTAAATTTTGAGAAATAATAAAATATTTCTGTGCATATTGACCAAATGAGATTTTTGAGATCACATGCCAAATCCATGAGGTATGGAAAGAGGCTAAGAATTTCCCCAAAAATCTTTCAAAAAAATCCTTGAAATAATTTATTTCTAATTTATATTTTTGAGGAAAAATCTAGATTTCCCCAATGATGTGGAGAGTAGATGGGAAGAGGTAAAAAGATGGAAAAGAAGAAAGTAGCTTTAAAGTCCCTAAAAAGGGAAGCCTAGGCAAACAGGAATAAAAGCATCCTGTAATTCTGGACGTAGAATTAGAACAGGCTTTGGGGAGCATAAGCTTAAATAAGCTACTCCAGAACAGATTGAAGTTGGTATGTTCTAGGAGATGATCTCAGCTCGGCGGTGAGTTCTGGAGACAGAAGGACTCTAAGATTGGGAGGTTGGTCATTTGCAGAAGTGGTATGTTCAAAATTTTTCTATGAATGGTTATAGATGTTATTTTAGATTAAAACTCTGAAGTTGTCATTCCTAACATTTAACAGAACTATTTAGAAGAAATTAATCCTCTCAATCCTGTATAGTTGTAGGAATAGGAATTATGGGGAAAATCATTCAGAAGCTCTAAACCTGTTAATGGTTTAAATCTGGAGATTTATACTACTCCCATAAATCATTAAAGTTGCAACTTTAATCTGCTTCTGTAAATGTACAAATAGATATATTTATCAAACAAGAAAATTAGACTTATAAAATGATACATCAGCTGTGAATTTAGAAATATGGCAGAGATTAATTACTGAAGTACATGTCTATACACTGTAATATTTTGCTAAAAAGGAAAATCTGAACGGAGAAGGAAGTAAATTCTGTTACATGCATTAAATACATAAGACATAAAAGTTACACAGTATAGAAGAAAATAACAAAATAGTAATGACAGGATGATCTGCTCATATGGTTGGTAAGATCATGTATTATAAGAAAGTACAAATTTTGGGAAGAAAAACTCCACCTATAGTCTCAATTATTTGACTAAAACCATAGAATATAAAATAGGAAAAGTGAAAATTAAAATGATAATCAGTACAATCTATAGGTGAATAGTTGATAGAGAGATATATGTACTGCAATAGAAATATACTCGGTTATAGTCTACTTGGAATAGTAAAATATGAAAGATCTTACCAAGAACCACATGAGAAACTTCGAATACATCTATGTAATTAAGTAATGATAATACTTCACAGAACTACAATAAATTCTTCTTACTATCTAATAGATTTAATTTTATCCACATGGGTCATCGGAGTATATCTCTTTGGATATAGTATTAATATATTTATCAGTACACGAATAGTATCTGGACTCAATGGGAAGGAATATAAGTGAATATGAGTCAATGGTGGATCACTTCTGACATACATACAGATGAAAGATTTATGTAATTACTTCTGGAGAGTTAAAATGCTCATAAACTCGGAAAAAAAAATTAACTACAGTGTTGAGATATATACATACAAAATAGGAGAGAATTAACTCCTATCATACTATTATAAATATACAGTCATTGATTGAAATTTACTACAGATAACTACAAGAATAGAATCTATCTGTCTAATGATATAAGTCCATGAATTAGAGGAAACTTGTAAAAGAAAAATTGGGAAAGACATTGTAGATAGGAATCGTTTAAGTACTCATCACAGTATAAACTAGCACCGAAGGAACTTCTGATATATAAACTAGAAAGAAAAACCGCCAATAATTATAATTAATCCAAATCAGATTGTATGAAAAATTACTATGTTTAACATTGTAGCAAAGCCCGTGAGTTCTCAATGATACTATTACAAACGTCATAATAAAACAATGACAACAATTGCGGAAATTGACCGAGCATGAGCCAGGTCCGAGAGGTATAAGAGGGATAAATGTCGAAACCCTTTCTAAAGAATCCAAGTGACGCTAGGTCCTGATGAATCAAAGAAAAATATGCATCGGATCACCTACCTGAAGCTTCGAATAGTTTGGTAACCAAATTCCCAATTAGAGGCAAAACAAAACTTACGTTACCTGTACATTGCGAAAATGAGGAAACCATTATCTCATGAACTACAAAAATGAAAAATGAATAGATAGATTTAATAAACTATGGAATGGCTTTAAAATGAGAATTACATAGGTTGTATTGACAAAAATGTCGAATAAAGGATGATCCTAAGCAAGAAAGAAAACTTGATTGAGTATATAACTAAAGACCTTTATAAATTTTAGCTTAAAAAAAATAATAATAAATGTATTATCTCTTCAGGAGTTACCTCTTTGGAAGCCATGAGTCATATTCAGGCCTAAGGTGAGTTGCAATTCTCGACCTATTGAGCGTGGTAAGATTACTGATTTCGGTGAAATTGGCTACCTTTAACAATGACAAAGCGGTACAAGTCAAAAGACTGATAACATGCTTATTGTGGAGGCAGAACTGGAATGCTCTACACCAACCTTACCATAGAGATAAACGAAAACACCATAAGACCCTCAATTCCAAACCCATCATAACGCCTATGCAGTTGAATTATTATGAAACGAATACTATTACTACATCCAAATATTCACACGAAACTACTAAGAGGAAAGACTCGTGTTCATTATAATTAAGGTCTGGGTAAATAGCAAAGGAAACGAAACATGGAAAGAAACAAATACCCATGACAGTGGAGCAAAAACCAAGCCATAGAAGCCAAACAACAACCATTCTCAGTACATACACGAACAGAAGTATGAGACAAAAGCTAGAATCAAAATCTTACCTAAACGTATGAAGAATGGAGGCGGCAACAAACAACATCCTTGACTGAAATTTTCGCTTTCATTTCCACAAAAATGAACCAGAGAAAAAACTCGTCACGGAGAGGTGAATCTGAGAAAAGTGAAAGCTAACAGTGTGGGAGTAAAATAGAAAGAAGTGGAGAAACCCTAATGGAAATCCCACCGTCCACGTGGTAGAAATCTACCAACATTCTCGTGGATCAATACATAAACTCATGAATCGACGGTAAACTGAAACCAATTTATGACAAAGGGTACCAATACAGCTGAATTTTTAAAATCAAATTTAAGACAATCATATTCGTAAATAAAATATGATTGTTTCTATGGATCGAGAAAAGTTAGAAATCCTTTTTCGTAGCATTACAATAAATGAGACAAACCTGAGTAATTTCACATATACAAATTGTTAGTCGACAATTCTATTATAAATGAATAAAATGCCAGTACTATGTACCAAAATGAATATACCAAAATATGAGTGTTTTCACTTAAAAGACCTCTTAAAAACCTCGTTGTTTTGGAGGTAAATGCCTTCTGTGGATAGAGGCGATCCCTACTAGCCCAGATCGGGTCTAGAAACAATCGTCACATGCTATAGTGCAGGTTCCTAATTGCAAATAAACCAACTAGCGATGAAGGCTTACCTGGAATCCAACGCTGTCGCTCGTAGAGAAAGTAGCGCTCCCATTCCTTAGCTCCGACAGATCACAATCCTCATGATCTCCGTGATCAGACACCTGCACACGTAAGAAACAAAACAAACGCAAGTGTAAAATCCATTATATCCAACTATATGTCGGTCAGAGAAGACATAACTCATCATCATAATCAAAAACAAGAATGGAACCATAACCAATAGTCGTTTATCATTAATCAATCAAAGGATGATACAACCTGGCTTTGACGCTGAATTCTCCTTCGGAGGGTCGCTAGTGGAACACGTCTCGAAAAAACCTGTCGGGGATGGGACAAGCCTCTCTCTTCGGATGTCTTGACCATAGTCTCCATGTTTGGATTTGGCCTTAAAGGTATGAATCAAGGCTCTTGCAGCATTAGGCTCTGATGGCTCTTGGTAACTTGGAGATTAGCTTGCAAAGGAGATGAGCAAGCTTTTATAGATGGAGGAAGGGGAGTTGGGGTCCCTATAATCATGGGATTGGCCCTATCCTCAAGGAAGCTTCCATGAGAGGTGGAAAACCACTTCCCCTACATGGAGATCCGTAGCCAAACCTCCCAACTCAAGATAGATACCAGTTTATGGATTTGTTAGGACAAAAATTCCGCCATTTATTTTTTAAAAACACTCCTTAAAATGGCTGGCGCAAGTGCGACTCTCAGACAGAGCACCAATTGGCGCGCCCTCTTTGGAGGATTTTCCCCCTTGGCGCGAGGGCTGAACTATGTACCCACGCCAATGCAAAAAGAGCTATTTTTAGGGTTTTTCACAAGGAGTTGTCTTCAGGGCAATGAAAGCTCATGTTCAGAGGGATGTCATGAAAGTGTTTTCAAGTCATGTAACTGCTCACAGGTCACGGAATGATCCCTCCAATTGTGTGGGATGGGGAATTGCAGGGAAGGTAACAATTTTTTGTGTAACAGATGCCCCCTAAAGCATGAGGCCTGAAAGAGAGAGAGGGGTGAAATGCTTTACGAGAACGTGTCCAACTGAAAACACTGCCATCGGAAAACCTGCATAGAGAAGTACAACTGATATCTCAAATACATGATATATATGTGGTATGGGCGCATCCATCCATAACAGAGTATGTAATAATCCAGATCCGAGGCATGGACGCAGCCATCCAGTGAGGATCGATAAATAGACTCAGGTATGGTTGCAGCCATCCAATTAGTCAGTCATGTAACTAATGATAATAATCCAAAAAATTGTAGCCTGGATTCCAACAGACAAAATCCAGGGTCTTGCACTCCATCTCGACCTGAAAAAAGTACAATTTCAAGCATGCGAATAAGTGAGCTGAATTCGAACATGCAAGAACATCGCCTGATTACCAGCCAGTGATGAAAGCTGTTAACAGACGCGAGAGGTACCACCGATGATGACAATGGTCCTCGAGGTACTATAGGTACAATCTACGGCATGTGAATCAATGAGCTGGCATTGAACACCTGTAGAATCACTCGATCAGAGGCCAATGATGAAAACCTCATGTCAAATGCAAAAAACCTGCCATTGAGGCATGCAGGCTCCAAGGTACCAGAAGGGAGTCTCTAGATCAGCTTCCTGGATAATGAACTGAATTCCACATGAAGTGACCTTGATCAACTGTGGGCCATAGTGTTTCCCACATCATCGACATGAGACAGAGGAACATAATGTCTTCGTGAATCAGGATCAGATGAGAATCAGAGGAAGGTTGGTACTTGCAGAGGTCAACTTCTCTTGAACATATAACGACACAACAGTGAGTTTGGAAGTATTTGACATCAATAGATCAGAGGTCATGATGACAAGTCAAAGAGCGAATGAGAGGTCAAAAGGGATCACCCAAACCCATGGAAGCAAGTGAAAAAACGAGATGAGATATCCCCAACCTGACACGAACGTAGACAAGTGCCATGTTCAAGAGCGACATACTGCCGACACGACAATGATGTTGGTTCCATTTTCCCCACCATTTCTAGCGAGTACCTCTTTATTTTTACACAAGCTTGAAGAGGATACCATATGCTTGATGTATAAGCCCATCTAGTACATTTAACGAGACCTAGGAAGGAGAGACTCGAATACCGTCATTACGACAAAATCCGATGTCATCAGGGTTTAACGAGTCTAACAAAGGAAGAACTCGAAATATTTTCATGTTTAGAGAGTTTGAAAAGACAGCAAAAAAGTAAAATCCAATGGTCCCTTTTCGTAAATATTTCCTCAGACCCGAAAAGGTAGAAAAAAATATCTGAGAAAACCTCCTAGTCGTGATAGGCTAGGGTATTCCTTTTTCGTAAATAATCTATCCCAGCCTGGAAAAGGGGTAAAAGTATACTGGGTAGATGTCCTTTCGCAGCCAATTTAATGAGGTCAAAACGACAAGCGACTCGGAAATCTTTGCACGTTTAGAGAGTCAGAAAAGAGCTGAAAGATGACTCCTCCTAGACGAACGAGTGGTATATAGGGTAGCTACTGGTTTTGGTAATGGTGGAACTACTCAGAACAAGTAAAGGTTAAGAGGCTAGCTAACAATACCACTCATCACAGCGGTTCCTCGGGAATGGGTAAAACAACCAAGTGAAGGCATATGATTGGTCAAGCAGATAGTGATGATGGAGTGAGAAAACCAAGGCTCATCTGACAAAATAAGTTGACAAAATGGCAATCACAAGAGGTAAAATGGATGGTTTCATTTTTACACAAGCTTGAAATCAGGAAACTCTGCTTGAAGTTGGTTTCATTTTTAGATAAGCTTGAAACAAATATAAACTATGCTTGAAACCAGTTTCATTTTTACACAAGTTTGAAATGGAAACAAACTATGCTTGAAGTTGGTTTCATTTTTACACAAGCTTGAAAGAAAGATAAACTATGCTTGAAACCGGTTTCATTTTTACACAAGCTTGAAACGGAAACAAACTATGCTTGAAAAATTAAGCATGCCCCCAGAATGGTGACTCAATTTGAGGTACATGCCCCCCAAGCTTCAGTCCATATGAAAGTCAGATGGAGTGAAGGTTCAAGTTACGAGATCAAGAGAAAGACTTGACTGGGATTTTATGAGATCTCATCAAAGACTCAAACTGAATGGGACAGTGTTTCTTTATTTTAACGAGGTTGACACATTAAAAGAATTATCCTCAGGACACCTTGTTTCATGGTTTAACGAGCTTGGCACAAGACAAGGAACTCTGCTTCGACCAGACCTGGTTTCATTTTTTAAGGAGCTTGACACAGGAAAAGAACCATGCTCCGACCAGCTTATTTCATTTTTTTAAGGAGCTTGACACAAGAAAACGAACTGTGCTCCGACAACCTTGTTTCATTTTTTAAGGAGCTTGACACAAGACAAGGAACTCTTCTCCAACCAACTTGTTTCATTTTTTAAGGAGCTTGACACAAGAAAACGAACTCTGCTCCGACAACCTTCTTTCATTTTTTAAGGAGCTTGACACAAAACAAGGAACTTTGCTCTGACCAGCTTGTTTCACAAGACAAGGAACTCTGCTCCAACCAGCTTATCATAATGAACAAGAAGTCATCGCTTCCAAGAGTTCCGCTCCCGATGGAAGGAAAATATCCTGGAAGTCAGGAGCCAATGCTCCCAGCACCTGATGCACAATGGCACCATCACTAAGCAAAGGCATGGGGTAGGTAGCCACATATTTGACCTGTAGTGGGGCAAATACAAAGGGTGGATAAAAACCAGGAAGGGATGATGGCAGGCTAGTTGCCACACTAGGACCAAAGAACGAAAGTTGATCAATGGTCACGATCCATCCTTCATGTGGAAAACAGACCACACGAGAAAGGGAGGAGACAAGCACTCACATGGCATAGGTGTAATCGTGCCCCAGAAGAAGATTGAAATCCAAGGGGCCTGGAACAACCATCACGTCCATATGGACGGTTTTACCTCCCAAAGTATCAGGTAACCTTGGAAGGATCCCTAACGGTTGACTAGTTCTGTTGTTAAATGCCAACAGATTATGCGTAACAGGTGCAAGCGGCGGCGAACCGAAAGATTTTCAGGTAGTTGAGGATAGAACACTAACAAAGGTGCCTTCGTCTATAATGGTGCTTGGTACAACCAAACCAAAGGCTTGTACTGTTATCTCGAAAGGCACATAAGACGGAAGGCGATATCCTGCAAATCAATTCCAATCAAAGGAAGTGACCAAACTACTTGGAGGGGCTACCATCGAACTGAGAATGTCTTCCCCTGGTGTTATGGAAGAAGGAGCATCCTCCATGACCTCCATCTCGAAGGTGGGAGGGGTATCCTTTGGGACCTCCATCACGGGAGGTGAAGGAGTAGCTTCTTGAGATACGGGGATAGGAGAATCTTTCTCCAAATCCGAGGAATCTGAAGAAACAAGAAGAACATGAGGGGTGTGAGGTCCGCTCTCAATGGAAATGACCTGGTGCACCATGGACAAAGCCAGCTCAACTGATCCCACGACCAATGGCTGGTCGGGGATGGATTCTTGAATTTGAATTTCCGAGGGAGCGGGATCGACCAAGGATGACTCTTGACCAACCGTGGCATCAGCTGGTGGAGGACTCAAAGAAAGCCGATTATAACCAACTGGAAGACATGGTGTAGAACTGGTTAAGTTGTCCAAAACTCGTTTGGCTTCATCCATATACGGACAAAGGTGAATGGCATGGTGCCCTTCACACAACTTACAGGGATTGGTGAGCTTACCCTATTTCTTAAAAGTCTTACCAGCACCAGTTGAAGACGTGCCCCCAACCTGACTCCTAGAAGCCAACGGAAATGGTGGGAGATCATTGGACTATACTTTGAGCACCTTGGGAATGCCAGGGCAGTCTCAAAGAAGATGGTCTCCCATGCACAACATGCAAAGGAACTTGAATTTCCGTGGAGGGTTGGGAGGTTTATAAATGGAAGGCTTCTTAGGCGCAATAGCCGCAGAGCTAGCCTCTCCGTTATCAGAATTCTTCTTCTTTGTCTTCTTCTTCTTCTTCTTAGCCACCTGGTTACTTAAATCCATATTTTCACGAGCCGAAGTAGAATATGAAGACACAGAAATAGGAAAATAAGGCGAGAGGTCCACCTTGGAATCAACATGAGGTTGCTCAGGTGGAGGAACTGATTGAACAGTAGAAGAGACATTCGGAACCACATAGGTTTAGAACAACCAAATAGGCAACCCAACAGTTTACCCAAGAAGGGACAACGTTGCCATATAAGGAGCACCAACATTTCCAAAAGGAGGAAAATGACTAGGATTCCCATCGGAGGGGATTCCTTGGTTGGTGAACTGTGGAAAAGTTGCCATCAACAACTCAAAATCGCACACGGGCTAAGAACCAAGGCACACAATCAAACGGCCAACAAGAAAAATCTAATAGGGCATGTGATTGCAGGTGATTTATTTTACCACATTGAAACTTAGAAACTTCACCGTTTCATGTTTTAAGAGTCGAGAAATGGATAAAAGGTGACTCTATCTCTTTCAGTTTTGAAACAAGCGTGAAAGTACAAGCGCTTGGTGATATTTTCAAATTTAATGAGTGAGATAAGATCAAAATGACTGCTCAGGAATTCTAGGCAAAGGGTGTACCAAATAACCGTGAACTGCAATATACACCTTGGTTTCAAAATGAAAGAGAAATCAACCAAGGACTTAATGTACGTGCAGGAAATCTCCCCGAATGCTGTGTCTGGTGTATCACGGGTATAGGGCGGCAAACTCGGCTTCCTATGGATGAAGTATAGAAACCTAGTGGGGTCTCCCTTTATATACGCGACGGTACGGGGAGCATAAGTCTGTACTAGTGCTGTCTAAAGCCAAGAGGCGAATGATAGCTACTAGGCTTAAAGACGCCGGAACACGTCTCTAGCCTAGACCTCTAAATATTTCGTTAATGTTTCAATGCTGCTTTAGTGTAAATTTAATGAATTTTAATGTTTATCTTCAATTACCTTTAAGTTTTCAGGCCCTAGCGAGTGTCATATGACAATCTCCTATATGCAGCTATATGAGAAAAGAAATCTTGTCAATTCGATGAATGCTATCTAGTTAAGGGAAGAACTTCAAACAATGATGCAACATAAAACAACACTGCAAACGAAACATTTTCCAAACTAGATGACTTTCACTTCTGTTTGGTCAATTTAGTGTGTCCTAAATTGCTGCATTTAATTGTCAATCCGGGAATCGTAAGCTGATGAAGTGCGGCGCACTATATGTGCAAGATAACCTCTTTCTTAACTTTTTGTCGTTTATGGTCTTTCTAAGGTGAAATGGAAATTCTAAAGTGAAAAACAAGTTTGGTTATATAATTGTTCAAGAAGTGATATCCCCTATATTGATTTACACCAATCTGGCTTTTCAAAAGCTTTTAAGGTACAAATGACAAAAGAAAGTAAACTGCTGAAATGGAAAGTGCTGTTAATCTAATGAATCAAAACAAGAAACTAGTGAATATGAAAACTAAACTATTCTTGCTGCCAACTGAACACAAAAGAAACTACGCTTATGGAAATTCAAAATTGCAATGAAAGAAATATAAATCAGATTACATCAATTCATTTTCTGACCCTTCATCATTAGACCAGCTATGACTTGCGGAAGTAATCATAAACAACTTGTGTAACTGATATTTAATTTTGCAGAAAGTAAACTAATACTAAACCATACACACATGATTCAATCCCTCGCCATCAGTCCAGCTGTGGCTTTCGGAAGCAATTGAAGATGTCATACATGATTCAATATATCTAAGTTTGCGGAAAAGAAACTAATACTAAACTACACACTTCATCATGCAGCCCCTCACCATCGATCAAAATTGGCAACTTCAAGACGGGAAACGCTATGAGCGACTTCGTATATCAGCATTTGCGAGAAAAACTAATATTAAACTACACATCTCATCGCATTATCACCATCGGTCCGGTGTGGCTTTCGGAAATGGTAGAACACTATGAGTAACAATATGTCTAATTTTAACTATTTGGACTCCAGGATAAACAAAGCGAGTCTCGAAGACAAGCGAAGTTAAACGAAAAGGAAACGTGAATCAACTGGCAATGAGAATAATATCGGTTTCATGTCATTAGCAAAAATACTGAAAATGCCAAGGCATCTACTAAAACTTTCTTGAAAAAATGATCGGTGATTTAACAATCATAAAAGCTTGTAAAGCAGATACGATGAAGTGCAATGTATGAACAGAAATAAAAAAACTATGAAATATGAACATGTAATGGGTTATGATACAATGACTGCTTAAAGAAATGAAATGAAAAAATATATACATTAATACACAGAACCTCGGCTGAGCAGGGGCCCTCTACGCAGCTCTGGTATGATCTTCAAACACGAATTAAGTTATGAAACAGAGTTTTTCACATTAAAAAGAAAGTCATTACAGGCTGGTGGTATTACGGCTCAAGGCAGCGTAATCACCACATAACAGAGTACGCACATCAACTTAACAACTAACAACTATCAACTCACATTCACTAACTCTACGTGCGTATGCAAACGCTCTTTATAAAGCAATAAAATGTAACTGTTTCCTGAAGTTTTTGATAGCAGCCGGCACGTAGACCACTAAGGCCACGGATGGGGTATGGCCATGTTGGAAAAACGGATCTATGGAAGGTGGGCGCTTAAATTCAACTCAGTGCCACACGGATATTAAATTATTATAAAAGTAAGCTTGAAGCAGCGTGTGGATGTTTCTATGCCACGGCAGGATAATGAGCACTGAAACTCACATGTTTTTCGTGGATAGCTTTGACAACGCTTTCATCCCAGCGAATTTACTTGAACAATGAGACACGAACCATGTCCTTGTCATTCTAATAACCCCATGTGGCTCGTTTCCTTCGTTGACACACAACATTGATTTCACAAAATAGTGAGAAAGTTGAAACATTCTTGTTTGTGACAGTTTAGCAATTTGTATAATTAAAATCTAAATCAAATAGAAAACACACAAACATAATTAAAAACCATGTTAGATACCCTTTTGCACATGATATTTGACAATTTTGGAGGTTTAGGTGAGTGAAAGAGATATGGAAAAGTGTATGGAAGAGAGACAAATTAGGGACTCAACATACCCCCACTGTGAAGGTGTTGCATGTCCTCATGCAACCAAAATTTTGACACTCTTTATTCAATTCATGTGCCTTGATACTTCAGCCAACACATCTAACCCCCTTCTCTTCTTCTTTGGTACTGCCATCATTCTGGGTTTCTTCATGAGGCACCTGAATTTGATATTCACAAGTGCTCTGCTCAATTTTTAGCATTTCCTTTTTAGCTTCTTATTTTTCTTTTGCCAAATACCCAAATGTAACATAGTATTGTCATGGATAATCTTGTCCAGTTTGCCTTGCTCTTTGAGTGTTTCATTTTCATTTTTGATATGCCGGTTCAAAAACTCAAGCTCAAAAATCTCCTGTTTTAATGACTGAACCAAGTCATCCTGCAATGTATGAGGCTGAGTAGAAGAGGTACTTGGACCTGTGGCTGCCTTCTCCAGGGATTCTATATAGTCATAGACCTCCTGTTGTTTGGGGTCTACTTCCGGTGTCTTTTTCATTGGACTGTCCTCAAAATGCTGCAAGGGAGAATTATGTTCAAAATTTGGCTGAGGAGAACTTTCATCAATATTTTGCTGAGAATATGATGGAGTACACTCATTGTCTGATTGGGAGTGAAAGGAGTCAGGTTCACTAACTGACTGAAATGGACTATGGTCGGTTGGAGACTGTTCAGATGTCTCTTCACCCAAATCAATGAAATGAGGACCTTTAATTTGTGTTTTTCTCAGTTTTCCCTTAAGCCTGCTGCTTCTCCTCACTTGCTGTGGTACATTACCCTTTTGTTCTTGTTTTCCTGTTTTTGCCTTTTTAGATAGAGATGACTGTTTTTGAAGAAAAAATAATCTCTCAGATAGAATTTGGTGATCTTCTTCTTCAAAAGAAGAAGTTTTATGGACAGCCTCAACAATTTCTTTCCCTTTTGATATTATTGGCTTCTTAATTTTGATTTCCTTCTTCTTCCTTTTTACCAATCTCTCTTCTCTATCATTTTTCTTCATAGTAATAGTAGAAGTATCTTGGATTTCATCTACTGTTCTTTTCCTTCTACTTCTTTTTTCTGTGCTAGCTGCGGGAACTTCCTGTGTAGGAGCAACTTGGGTTTCAACATCCATTTTCTTTCTTCTACTCCTTCTAATTGGATTACCTTGAGGAATTTCCTGAGGTTCTTCAAAGAAGTTTCTTACTAAGAATTGTTCCCATGTATCTTTTCTTTCTTTTAGCTCCTTTTCAATCAAAATTTTTATAAGCCCATGATGATATAAATGAGGCTCTACATCTCCTAGGTGTTTTTGCACAGTCACAGCCATTTTTTTCAAGCTATTGAATAGGAAATAAGGAATATTGAGAGTTTGGTTTTCAAGGAAATTCATCAATATCCTAGTATGATACATGTACATAGAGCCAAAGCGGCCTTCACATGTGATAAATTTCTGAACAATGAGTAATAAAGTAGCCCATTCATCTTTTATTGCATGCACTGGAATTCCTCTTTTGAAAACAGTGATATCCATGCCTTGATTTCGGAGGATTGTTCTCCATGCCTCATCACTGATACTTTTGTTTTTGAACCACCGTTCTCCTTCCTGAAGAAGCTCTGTGGCTGCTGCTATTGATGCTTCATTAACCAAAAACTTGAGGTCTCCCACTTCTGCTTCCCAGCCATCAAATGATCTTGCAAACGCTTTGGTAATTTCTCTGTGGTAACCCCGGAATTTCTGGATAAAACGCAGCCATTTAGCTTTTCTCAACATCTCTTTTGCTTGTGGAAATCCCTCTATGAACTTCGGTCCTTCCGGCTTTGCCCTTAATAATTTTCCCATTTTACTTCTCTGTGCTTCACAGCTTGCCTCTGTGAGGGTTTTAAGCGGAAGTGGAACGATGGAATACACGGAGTCGAGCACAATGCTGTGGGGATGTTATCACAAAACGGAAATGAGCACCATACACAGAATGGAATAAGACTGTGGGTGAATATACGAGAATGAGAGTGAGTAAAAGAAACGGAATGGAGTGAAACAGGGAATGAGAATGAGTAGAGTGAGGTTTTGTAAACACGACAGAGAAACGACAAAGAAGTTAACAAAACATAATGCATTCAGCCGTATTTTGAATTTTTGGTGGTTGTGTCATAAATATGAACACGTTTCAATCAATGATTATGGAGTTATGCGGCTTGTAAGAGTCCTTTGTCAACTCAAATACGTATCATTATCTTCGGTGGGCTATTTGAACATGAGTAAGAGTCGAAATTTCAATAATGAAGCCGTTTGTGAATAAATGCAAGAGGATAACATAGAGATCGTGGAAGGTTACGGACTGTCAATATAATCATTGCGCGTTATGGGTAGAGCTCATAGTTTAGAATTACATAAAAATGTGTCTTTTATACTATTTGAAATAAACTTTATTCATACCTTTGGAATCCTTCCTTTTGCCCTTGGTCTTCAACTGATTGATCTTCATTAGTGTCTTGAATGTCCCATTGATCCTCTCCTGAATTTTATTTCATGATTTTATGAAAACAACAACTGACTGTACATTCTTTTTGAAAACAGAGTAGTAGCAGCTGCGGAATCTGCTTCTGGCTGCGGAAACTGGAGTCAGCTGCGGAAACAGATGTCAGCTGCGGAAACTGACACAGTTATTACTTGGCTGAAATAGAAATGAACAAATGACAAATGACCAGATGGAAATGGTCATAAAAATATTTTTATTGATGGAATGGATGAGATGAAGTGAAATGAAATGAAATGAAATGAAATGAAGTGAAATGAAATGGAGTGGGTGGTGAGATAAAATGAAATAAAAGACAGAATTTTTTTGGAAAATATAGAGTGTCAGGTGTCCCTGATTTTCACCCTATATTTTCTGTATAAGACTGCCAATCGATGATTGGTTTTCAGGCTTATACCAATTTTTTTTCTTTTCTTTTTTTTTTCTTTTTTCAACTTGAAAAACAAAAACTAGCTTGGTAGAGAAGAAGGATTCTTCTGTACCAGCCTGATTGCAGAACTTTCTTGAAACAACTTGACAAAATCCTCTTTAGAGAGTGGCTTATGATAAACTTTCAATCTGTGGCCATTCACTAAAAGAGGAGTTTGAAACTCATCAATGGTCTTGATTCTTACAGCTCCATTGTTAAAGACCTTGTCAATCTCATATGGCCCAAGCCAATGACTCTGAAATTTCCCTTGAAAGTCTTTAAACTTGGAGTCAAACAACAATGCCCAATCTCCTTCTTGAAACTTCTTCTCTTTGATATATTTGTCATGCCACTTGGTTCTTTGATATTGAACTAGATCAGTTTTTAGAATTGCTTCTTGTCTGATCTCATCTAGCTCATTCAATTGCTCCATTCTATGCTTTTGGGCTTACGGTGATCATTCCCATTTTGTCTGCTATCTTGAAGGGTCTTGACAGAACTCAATGGGGAACAAGACTTCTTTCCCCATAAACAGTTCATGAAAGTGAGAAATGTCCTGACCTTGTGTCTCCATGTGATTGCAGCAGAGCCCACAAAGGCAAGAGCTGTCTGCCTAATCTCTTCTATGTAGATGAACAGTTTTGGTGATGATACTTTCAAGAACTTTGTTTGTGGACTCCACTTGACCATTTGCTTGTGGATGGTAAGGAGTAGATCTTCTGTGCTTGATTTTGTATTCTTCCATAAACTTCTCCACCAAATTGGATGTGAATTGGCTCCCCTGATCTGTTACAATTTCTCTTGGAACACCAAAGCGAGTAAAAATATCCTCATAAAGAAAATGAACAACCGAATTTTCAGTAGCAGATACTAATGCTTTAGCTTCTACCCATTTAGTAACATAATCAGTGCAAACCAATATATACTTCTTTTGCTTCGATGGTGGATTAATCGGTCCAATGAAATCTAAAGCCCATTTTTCAAAGGGATCAATGAGTACCTGTGTTTGCAATGGCATTTCATTTGAAAGGGTAGGTTTCCCTACTCTTTGGCAGCTATCACACCTTTTGACATATTGTTTTGCATCTTTGAAGAGAGAAGGGCAATAATATCCCAAGGAAAGGATTTTATAGGCCGTCCTTTTGTCCGCAAAGTGTCCGCCGCATGGTTCATCATGACATGCCTTAAGAATATCAGGCATTTCATCTTCCATGACACATCTTCTGATCACAAGATCTGGCCCTGTTTTAAACAATTCGTTAGAAATCCATGAATATCTTGAACTCTCCTGAATAATTTTTCGTTTTTCTCTTGGAAATAAATGTGAGGGTAGTTTCCCTGTAACCAAATAGTTAGCAATATCTGCATACCAAGGGGTCTTAATAGTTACTGCAAACAAATATTCATCAGGAAACTTATCTTCTACAAGAGAATCTTCTTTAGTATTCTGAATCCTAGACAAGAAATCAGCTACTGTATTCTGTTTTCCTGGTCTATCCAACACAGTAATATTGAATTCTTGCAAAAGTAAAAGCCATCTTGTCACTCTGCCATTAGTAACAGGTTTGTTCATTAAATATCTAATTGCAGAATGGTCAGTATGAATAAAAGTTTCATAGCCTGTTATGTAGTGTCTAAACTTATTAATTGCATGAACAACAGCTAAAAACTCTTTTTCAGTCACAGTATAGTTCAACTCTGTGGGAGTCAAATTTTTACTGGTATAATAAATAGCATAAGGAACTAAATCTTTTTGACCCAACACAGCTCCTAGAGCTGTATCTGAAGCATCCGTAGAAATATGGAAAGGGAGTTTCCAATTTGGTCCTCTCAAGATAGGTGCTTCAGATATTCTTGTTTTCAAAGTTTCAAAAGCTGATTGACAATCAGGATCCCATTTAAATTCACGGTCTTTTGTAAGCAATTTGAAGAGTGGAGATGCAATTTTAGTGAAGTTTTCTATAAATCTTCTATAGTAACCAGTAAATCCTAGAAAACTTCTAACATCTCTTTGACAATTTGGAATAGGCAACTTGGAGATGACTTCAACTTTTGATCTATCAACCTTAATCCCATCTCCTGAAATATGATGTCCTAAAGCAATCCCTTCAAGAAAAATCATAAAGCATTTTTCATGGCTTAATGAAAGGTTTGTTTCTTTACATCTTATAAGAACTTTTTCCAAATTTTCTAATGCCTCTTCAAATGAATTACCATAAACTGTAAAATCATCCATATAAACCTCTACACAATCATGGATTAGATCAGAAAAAATTCCTAGTACTGCTCTTTGGAATGTTGTTGGTGCATTACATAACCCAAAAGGAAGCACTCGGTAGGAAAAAGTTCCCCATGGACAAGTAAATGTGGTCTTATCTTGATCTTCAGGTGCTACCTGAATTTGATTATAGCCACTAAAACCATCCCAAAATGAAAAGTACTTTTTACCTGCTAATGTATCTAATACCTGATCGATAAAAGGCAAAGGAAAGTGATCCTTCAAAGTTGCTTTGTTCAATTCCCTGTAATCAATGCATACCCTCCATTTACCATTCTTTTTAGGTACTATAACCAAAGGAGAAACCCATCGGCTATCTGAAATTGGATAAATGAGTTTACATTGAGTAGTTTTTGGAGCTCTTCTTTCACTATCTCCCTAAGGTTTGGATTCATCCTTCTTTGAGGTTGTCTGATTGGTCTACTGTTTTCCTCAATATAGATATGATGGATGCAAGTCTTAGGATCAATACCCTTCATGTCAGTATACTCCCATGCAAATGTAGTAGAATGTTTTTGCAAGATTCTAGTTAGTTCTTCTTGTTGTGACTTCTCCAGATGTTTGTTGATATTCAATGTCTTTTCTGGAAAAATCTCAAAAGCAGAATTACCAAACTCTTCCATAGAGTAGAGAGACATTTGTCTTGATGATAAATATTCTATGTCAAATTCCAACTGAAATTGTGTGGGGTCATATTCTGGAGTTATCTCAAAATTTTCTAATGTGTTCAGAATTTGACTATCCTCACTAATTTCAGAAATGGTAAAGACAGGTTGTATAGTGTTCTCATCATCGACCCATTCATTATCTCCTATTTCTGTAATTGCTCTTGCGGGAGGATACAAATTGAATTTCTTTGTCGAATTACCATTAGAAATGTACATGTCTCCAGATCTACAACTAATAAAAGCATCAGCTGTGGCCAGCCAAGGTCTTCCTAAGATAATTGGATGTCATCCTAGATTGCTTTTGGGAGTCAAAATCATAAAGTCTACTGGATATTCCCAAGAATCTAAGGAGACCGAAATATCTTCTAATACACCATCTGGTTTAATAACCGATCGATCTGCAAGTTGCAATAAAGTAGGTGTAAAAAGAAGGTTAGGAAGTTTTAACTGTTCCATAGTCTGTCTACTCATAATGTTGATAGCAGCCCCTAAGTCAATCAATGTTTTTGGAATTTCTATCCCATTTATATGTGTCTTGACAATTGGACTTCCAGGATCTACATACTTCTGCATGGCAATTTTTCCCATCATAGTGTCTGCAATCTTTCCTACCAGGTGGATTCTTCTTGTGTCCTTTAGCTTTCTTCCTGGTCTTTTGAAACTCAACTCCTTTATGGTTTTTGCTAGAATAGGAATTTCTAGAATGGCTTGTAGCAATGGAATCTTGATACAAACATTCTTCAATTCATCTAGAAAGTCATAGTTAGGCAACAAGATTTGTTTTTCCACCCCCTTATCAATTTGTAGTCTTTCCGGAAAAGGAGGTGTAGATGAAGATACAGGTTGCTCAACTATAGGAGTTGTGGATGCTAGCTTTTCTTTTTCTTTTTGAATTTTTGAATTTTGAAGAGATTGTTCCTCAGAACCCTTATTGACTTGAAGAGAGTCCTCCTCAGAGGTATCTTGCTCTTGAATGTCTATAGAAGGTTTTTCTAAAACTCTACCAGATCTGAGTTGTACATCGTTGAGAGGAACAATCATATAGGTAGGAAATTGTTGTCCTTCTACCATATAAGTAGTTTGAGGATTCTTATTGTTAGGATTTAGCAATGGCTGAGCTGGAAGTTGATTTTTCTTCTGTTGGTATGGGAGCATGAGTTGAGGATTTGTATTTTGTTGAGAAGGTTGATGTTGTGGAAATGGCAATGAAAGTTGTTGTGGATTTTGGCTTGGAAATTATGGAGCTTGTTGATTTTGAAAAGATGGAGGATATTGATAAAATTGAGCAAATCTCCCATAAGGATTTTGCATCCCTTGTACCCATGGCTGATATGAATTTTGATGTTGGGGCCAAGTTTGTTGCCAAGGAGTCCAATTTGGTGGGGTTTGAAGATTCATGGGGTTATTAAACCCTTGAGATTGTTGTCCCTGCCAAGGTCTCCTTGCGACAAAACAAAGAGATTCTATTGAATTTGGATCTTCTTGAAAAACAGCTTTGAGTCCAGGGATTGAAGGACAATCCTTGATCTCATGATTTTCTGAGCAAATCATACATGTTTCTGCAACTTTTGCATCCAAGGGACATTCCCTTAAAGCATGTTTCTTTCTACATTTCGGACAAAAGATGGCTAAAGCATCTGTTTCTGCTTTCTGCTTGTTTTGGATTTTAAGGGTGTCTAGTTGTTCACTAAGACCCCCTAAGATATCAGTTTTAAACTCATCGAGCATATTACCAATCTCTGCCCTACTTACTGATCCAGTTGCAGATTTGTTAGCCCTAATAAGAGAAGAATCCCTAGGCCCTTTTCCAGTTTTAGATCTTCCCCTTGAGAATTGGATACATAGTTCTGTTATATCATGAAATGGGAGTTGAGAAATGTATCCTTTACCCATCATGTTTAAAATGTCTATCCATTCATCTCTAATGGATTTTAATAGGAGGGCTTTCAAGGTTTCATTATCTAAGTTGCTCATCTTTGCTCTTTTCAAGTTGTATTGAAATCTTTCAATTAAGTCTTCCAAATTTTCATCTTCTTTTGGCATCATTTTGAATACCTCATCCTTATGATTGGTGGGCATACAATAGTCCAAGTATCTATCCAAAAATGTTTGTTTCATATCATTCCAAGTCCTGATAGATTGAGTGGCTAATCCCATGAACCATTTCAAAGCAGATCCCTTCAAAGTTGAAGGAAATAGTTTGAGTTTTTGAGAATCTTTCATATAGTCATAAGTTCGGCACACTACTTCAAACTCAAACAGAAATGTTTCAGGATCCTCACTTCGTAATCCATAAAAGTTAGGGAGAACAGATGGTGAGATATTTTTCATTGTTGCATGAGTTTCCTCATCAACTATAGGGAATCCAAGAAAATTGTCCCTATTTCTACCGTTATTTCCTTCACCATTATTATCTTCATTATCTCCTCCTCCTCTACCTCCACCTCTATTTATTACTTCCTCTGCCATGATAGTTTCTTTAGAGTCCTTATAGTCCTCTAGTTCTTCTACCAAGGAAGGATTAGAGAAAGTTTCTTTGTTTTCTAAGTGGGTTTTAGTAGGTGGTATAGGAGAATCCTCTAATTCAGCTGTTCTTTGACTTCCAAAAATCTTAAGGCTAGGGGTAGATGGTGGTGAATCTGGTCTATGCCTTGAAGAATATGGAGTTGTGAAAATCGAACTCTTGGCTTTAGCTATAAACCTTCCCCTAGAATCTCTTGCTCTATGCATGTCATTTTTTTATATTTTTTAATAAAAGTTGGGCTAATAATTCTCTTTCTGATCTTCCAGATCACACTAGGTGCAAGAAGAGAGCATACTTAAGAAATTACTAAACCAATAACTCTCTTTTCTGATCCTCCGGATCACACTAGGTGCAAGAGGAGAGCATACTTCAAGAAGTTATCAAGTTTTCCCTTCTTTTATGATTTTATGTGTTTTTTTTTTAAGAAATTGGCTACCTAGTTACACTTCCCCGGCAACGGCGCCAAAATGTTTGGTCAATTTAGTGTGTCCTAAATTGCTGCATTTAATTTTCAATCCGGGAATCGTAATCTGATGAAGTGCGGCGCACTATATGTGCAAAATAACCTCTTTCTTAACTTTTTGTCGTTTATGGTCTTTCTAAGGTGAAATGGAAATTCTAAAGTGAAAAACAAGTTTGGTTATAATTGTTCAAGGAAGTGATATCCCCTATAATGATTTACCAATCTCGAAACTTTAAAGGCAAATTGAAATTACAAATGACAAAAGAAAGTAAACTGCTGAAATGGAAAGTGTTGTTAATCTAGTGAATCAAAACAAGAAACTAGTGAATATGAAAACTAAACTATTCTTGCTGCCAACTGAACACAAAAGAAACTACGCTTATGGAAATTCAAAATTGCAATGAAAGAAATCTAAATCAGATTACATCAATTCATTTTCCGACCCTTCATCATTAGACCAGCTATGACTTGCGGAAGTAATCATAAACAACTTGTGTAACTGATATTTAATTTGCAGAAAGTAAACTAATACTAAACCATACACACATGATTCAATCCCTCGCCATCAGTCCAGCTGTGGCTTTCGGAGGCAATTGAAGATGTCATACATGATTTAATATATCTAAGTTTGCGGAAAAAAAACTAATACTAAACTACACACTTCATCATGCAGCCCCTCACCATCAGTCCAGCTGTGGCTTTCGGAGGAAACTGAAGACGCTATGAGCAGCTTAATATATCTAATTTTGCAGAAAGGAAACTAATACTAAACTACACATCTCATCATACAGCCCCTCACCATCAGTCCAGCTGTGGCTTTCGGAGGTAGCTGAAGACACTATGAGTAGCTTAATATGTCTAATTTTAACTACTGAATCAGATAAACAAAACTGAAGTGCACAAGACAAAACTGAAGTTAAACAAAGACTATGAAAGAAAACTAGCAGCAGAATCATATCAGTTTCATATCATTAGCAAAATACTATGAAAATGCCCCGGGCTGTCTACCTAAAACCTGCACAAGAAAACTGATCAGTGATTTAACAATCATAAAAACATAAAAGACAGGAATGCAATGGAAATTACAGAAATGTATGAACAGAAATAAACCAACTATGAAATATGAACATGTAATGAGTTATGATACAATGACTGCTTAAAGAAATGAAATGAAAAATATATACATTAATACACAGAACCTCGGCTGAGCAGGGGCCCTCTACGCAGCTCTGGTATGATCTTCAAACACGAATTAAGTTATGAAACAGAGTTTTTCACATTAAAAAGAAAGTCATTACGGGCTGGTGGTATTACGGCTCAAGGCAGCGTAATCACCACATAACAGAGTACGCACATCAACTTAACAACTAACAACTATCAACTCACATTCACTAACTCTACGTGCGTATGAAAACGCTCTTTATAAAGCAATAAAATGTAACTGTTTCCTGAAGTTTATGATAGCAGCCAGCACGTAGACCACTAAGGCCACGGATTTAGGAGTATGGCCATGTTGGGAAACAGATCTATGGAAGGTGGGCGCTTAAATTCAACTCCAGAACTTTGCACAGATGTCAATTAACTTCCACAAGCTTGGGAAACGGCCGTATGGATGTTTCTATGCCATGAAACAGAGTCCAGCCGACATAGAACTCCACAGTTGACTTCCACGTGGATGGCTTTGACCGCGGCTTTCCTTGACGAATTTACTTGAACCAATAGGACACGAACCATGTCCTTGTCATTCCTAACCTGCCCATGTGGCTCGTTTCCTTCGTTGACACCTGTAACATTGATTTCCACAAAATAGCTGCGGAAAGTTGCAGCGGCTGCGGAAAGTGACAAGTTTCCGCAGCTGTATGAACAAAATCTAAATCAAATAGAAAGCACACAAACATAATTAAAAACCATGTTAGATACCCTTTTGCACATGATATTTGACAATTTTGGAGGTTTAGGTGAGTGAAAGAGATATGGAAAAGTGTATGGAAGAGAGACAAATTCGGGACTCAACACTATCCAAAAGAAATTTCAAACATTCAACGATGCAAATAATGCAATGTAATCTATGCAAAATTCTCTTTTTCGAAAACTATGCAACTGTAATCTATGAACAATTTCCTTTTCCTTTTCAAATGATAAGAATGCACTCAATCCATTTTTCAATGAAATGAGAATCTACTTAATGCATGCTTTTAATAAAATAGAATGAAATCAAAGAGATTTCTAGTTTTCAATCATTAAACAATGTAATCTAAGTTCAATGATGGATCTCAAAAAATACTTTTCAATGAAATGTGATCTAATGCATTTTAACGAAAAGCAAACTATGAGACGAAAAATAAAAGAACGAAAATCTCCTTAATGAAGGATGAATTCAAAAGAGATGTAAACAAACACTAAGAATGTAATCGTTGTTTCAAACACTTTGTCACGAAATCCCTCAAAATGCGACAAGACATATGAGGTCAAACACAAAGAGGACTTACAAAGCAAGAGATTAAAACAAGGCATTCATCCCTTTTACATCAAAAAATCATGGAAATAAGACATTTCAAATAATGAGCAATGTAATCTATGCTCATACAGTGAAAAGACCAGAAGGGAAAGACACACTGGTGAAGGATTTAGGGGAAAAATCTCAATTTTCACACACCCTGAAATTGGCATGACTTTGTCATTGAAAACTAGCGCCAATTGGCGTGACTTGCTCACTGACAACTAGCGCCAATGGAAAATTGGCGCGGGTTACTAACTGAAAACAAGCGCCAACGCCTAAAAAAGAAAAAAAAAGAATTTCTCCCAACCAAGACCAGACTCACCACTTCAAGCAGGATCTAAAACAAACCCAGAAGAAAAGTATTGACCAAAAGAAACTTCCGAACAAGGGTAAACCCTAGCACCTACAGGAGATGGTGTGACTATCTGGCTGTAATCCGTGCCAGATAGGGAATGGCGCGAGTGATGAACTGGCAAACTGCGCCAACTGGCATGACTGTCAGGGCTAAACTCGTGCCAATCAAGCCAACTATGAAAAGGTGAAAATTCGGAAAAGCAGAGGTCAGATCTGATCCTCTGGGGCTGAACCAAAATCCAAACACTCAGAAAAGAGCCAGCCAAAAGCGCTGATCAAGCAAGAAAAGTCAAGAATCGACCGAAAGACAAGACAATACTCCAAGCATTCAGTTCATAAACTAAGCCGGAGATTGATTGAAGCAGCTTTGATCTACTTCGCTAATGCAGAGCAATAGCATTTCAAAGGCTATCTAGCTAACTTCAGGCTTCATCTGTAGCTTACAAAGCAGAACAACAACAAGCTAGATGATCGCCAGTGGAGTCGCCAATTTTTTGTGGAGGTAAATCCCCTCTGCGGACAGAGGCAATCCCTAATAGCCCAGACCAGGTCTAGCAACAATCATCACACGCTATAGTGTAGGTTCCTGATTGAAAATAAACCATCTAGCGATGAAGGCTTACCTAGCATCCAACACTGTCACTCTCCTCATGATCTCCATGATCAGACACCTGCACATGCAAGAAACAAAACAAACGCAAGCGTAAAATCTAGTATATGCAACTATATGTCGGTAAGAGAAGACATAACTCATCATCATAATCAACAATAGGAGTGGAACCATAAACAATAGTAATTTATCATTAATAAATCAAAGGAGGATACAACCTGGCTCTGACGCTGAATTCTCCTTTGGAGGTTCGCCAGCGGAACACGTCTCGAAAAAACCTATCGGGGATGGGACAAGCCTCTCTCTTCGGATGTCTCAACAATAGTCTCCCTGCTTGGATTTGGCCTTAAAGGAATGAATCAAGGCTCTTGCAGCATTAGGCTCTGATGGCTCTTGGGAACTTGGAGATTAGCTTTCAAAGGAGATGATCAAGCTTTTATAGATGAAGGAAGGGGAGTTGGGATCCCTATAATCATGGGATTGGCCCTATCCTCAATGAAGCTTCCATGAGAGGTGGCAAACCACTTCCCCTACATGGAGATCCATAGCCAAACCTCCCAACTCAAGATAGATACCAGTTTATGGTTTGGTTAGGACGAAAATTTCGCCATTTATTTTTAAAAAACACTCCTTAAAATGGCTGGCGTGAGTGCGACTCTGAGACAGAGCACCAATTGGCACGCCCTCTTTGTAGGATTTGCCCCCTTGGCGCGAGGGCTGAACTGTGTACCCGCGCCAATGCAAAAAGAGATGGTTTTAGGGTTTTTCACAAGGAGTTGTATTCAGGGAAATGAAAGCTCATGTTTAGAGGGATGTCATGAAAGTGTTTTCAAGTGATATAACTGCTCACAGGTCACGGAATGAGCCCTCCAATTGTGTGGGAAGGGGAATCGCAGGGACAGTGACAAATTGTTGTGTAACACTCATACAATCACGTTACAATATTGTTACAAGTGTAACGAAGTTACAAACCATTCCAATACCTAGAGAAAATTTTAACTTACAACATATAATCGGTATGTACGTCCAAATCGATGTAAGGGGTGATGACCAATGCCCAAGTAAACGTTATGTACAAAGGTATTACTTAAGAATGGGTTTCGAATACCATTATTACAACGGTCATAGGTTTTAGGTGGATGTGAACCTTTAGTGAAAGGTTGAGGTTGATAATATACACATGTTGTAAAAATTGGACCTCTAAATTCATGATACACTCCACAAAATTAAGTCGAAACTATTGTTTGGAAGTAATCCATTACATAGAAATATGGAATTTGTATAGAGTTAAATTAAATAAATAAAATTTAAAATGGAATCTAAGTATATTTATGAAAATAATATGTTGAGAATGATAATTGAAAACTCTTTGAAAAAAAAATTTGGTGGTAACTTGGGAGACATTACAAATGGTATCAGAGCCCATGTTAAAAAAACTGGGTTGTTGTTGTGTGCTCACTGTAAAAATTATTTTTTTCCTTTTTGAAAATTTTTCTATTACTGATGTGTTTTGTTTAGTGTACAGTGGTACTGGAACTGAAAAGTCAATGGCTGAAGGAGATGAAATTTATGTCGATCTATGTGATGAAGATAACACGCCAGATCCCAATGCTCCTTTGTTGGCTATGTTACACAGGTTGCAATGGGAGATGGCTGAGCTAAGAAGCTAGAATGACAGGCTATCATTAGCTAGTGAGGAGCAGGAAAAGCTCATAAGAGAACTAACTTCGTGGAACATCCAAGAAGGTGAAGGTTTTGGAAAGAGGTAGAAAGGCAAGTTCTCAGATGATTCTGAGGAAGATGACATTACTAGACATGAGTCTAAACAGAGGAAGGAATTACAGGGGGAGTTCCAAAAAATTAAGCCTCCCTCCTATGATGGGGAGAAGGAGGAATATGCTGAGGCATGGTTGTTGAATATGATTAAGTATTTTCAGGTCTATTAATACGAGAGAAATCTAAAGGCCAGGCTAGCTGTCTACCAGTTGTAGGGTAAGGCTACCTTGTGGTGGGAGGAGACTAAAATGGTCCATGCCATTGATGAAAAAATAGTGACTTGGGAAGATTTCCAAGCCAAGTTTAAAAACCACTATTTGAACGAACGTTATTATGATGATAAAGCAAAGGAGTTCCATGAACTTAGATTGGGGCAACTCACCATAGATGAGTTTTTTACCATGTTTACAAATCTGTTAAGGTATCTTCCTTATATTCGTGAAGAGAATGCAAAGGTACAAATTTTTCTGAACTATTTGCCTTCTGTGTACAAGGAGAATATAGAGTTCGATAATCCGAAAGCTATGGATGAAGCAGTGAAGAAAGCTAGACTATGCTACCAGCAGTTTAAAGGAAAGGGGGAGCATGGGAAAAACTGGGTAAAAAAGGGTGAATTCAAAGGAAAGAAATAGAAACTAGCTTACTTGAAGAATTTTGGTAGGGATCATCAGCAGAAGAAATTTAACAAACCAAAGGAAAGTCAAACTTCTCAGTCCCAAGTTGGTTCCAAACAGCTAGATGGAGATAATAAGAAGGAAGGAACAGTTAAAATGCGGGAGCCTTTCAAATGTTGGGGCTGCGGAGAAAATCATTTGTTGAGGGACTGTCCACACTGAAATATTTAGATGATTATGAGGGATCGAGAAGCTACCATAGATAATGATATAGCAAGGAATATACCCACTATCAGTGCAACCTTGAAGAACTGACAAGCAGAACACCAGGTTACTCTATTCGAGATGGAAGGTAAGATTGCTGACCAAGCTGTTACAGTTTTGATTGATCTGAGTGCTTCTTTGAGTTACATTAGTCTACAAGTTGTAGATAAATGCAATCTCAAAACTAAAAAATTTCAGCAGTCTTGGTTGGTCCAGTTAGCCACTGGCACCAAGAGAAAATTAACTCATAAGTTACCACAAACAACAATTAAATTAAATGATTTTCAGACAGAAGTAAATTTAAACATTTTTCCCTTAGGCTCCTATGATTTACTAATAGGAATGGACTAGTTAGAAAAGAGAAAGGCTATGATGAACTGCTGGGATAAAAATCTGCATTACATAGATGAGGAAGGGAGACCCTTTATACTCAAAGGAAACCCAAAACCAATTTCTGTAAGACAAATATCAGCTCTGCAATTAAAAATAACAGCTAGGAAGGGATATCAAGTATATGCTGTACATGTTGAAGAATTAGGACAAAAATCTGAAGAAAACATACTAGACATTTTACCAGTGGTAAGAGATTTCAAAGAAGTTTTTCCAGATGAGATTCCTCATCTTCCCCCTAAAAGAGAGATTGACTTTTCCATCGATTTGGTGCCTGGAGCAACACCCGTTTCCACAGCCCCTTATCGGATGAGCCCCCCTGAACTCATGGAGTTGAAAATGCAATTGCAAGAGTTTTTAGATAAAGGTTATATCAGATCGAGTGTGTCTCCTTGGGGAGCACCGGTGCTGTTCATGAAAAAGAAGGATGGAACCTTTAGAATGTGCATTGACTACCATCAACTGAATAAGTTGACAATAAGAAATAGACACCCATTTCCCAGAATTGATGAACTTTTTGATCTGGTAAGAGGGGCTTATGTATTTTATAAGATTGATTTGAGGACTAGTTATCACCAACTCATAATTAAGGAGGAAGACATTAGTAAAATAGCTTTTCGAACCAGGTGTGGTCACTACAAATTTGTAGTCCTACCTTTTGGTTTGACAAATGCCCCTGCCACTTTTATGTGCTTAATGAACATCGTTTTGAACAAGTACTTAGATAAATTCGTACTAGTGTTCATAGACGATATTCTGGTTTATTCAAAAAGTGAGGAAGAGCACCAAGAACACTTAAGAATAGTTTCACAGACTTTGAAGGAAAACTAATTATATGCCAAATTCAATAAATGTGAATTTTATAAAGATAAGATTCAATACTTGGGGCATATTATTTTTGAACAAGGATTGGCTGTTGACCCTGAGAAAATAAAGGCTATTAGATAATGGCCGGTGCCAACTGATGTTTCAACAGTGAGATCATTTATGGGAATTGCAGGTTATTATCGAAGATTTTTGGAAATATTTTCTGTAATAGCATATCCAATAAATTCACTACAGAGAAAAGGTGTCAAATTTGAGTGGAATGAAAAATGCCAAAATAGTTTTGAACAACTAAAATTAAAACTCACTACAACCCCTATACTGAAGATTGCAGATCCTGACAAAGAGTTTTTTGTGTGTACTGATGCATGTAGAGAGGGATTGGGAGGAGTATTGTTGCAATAAAATTCTGTTATTGCATATGAATCTAGAAAACATAAGAAACATGAACAAAATTACAGTGTATATGATCTGGAATTGGCTGCTGTAATTCATGCCTTGAAAATGTGGCGACACTGTCTTCTTGGGAAAAAAATTACATTGATGACAAATCATATTAGTCTCAAATATTTCTTTTCTCAAATAGATTTGAATGCCCGACAAGCCAGATGGTTGTCTTTTCTGAGTGAATTTGATATGGAGATAAAACATATCAAATGGAAAGAAAACAAAATTGCTAATGCGCTAAGCATAAATCCTTTCGAAAACATAAGTAGCATTGGGGATAGTGCTAGTCTTGATTTAAAAGAAATAGTTAGAAAGGTAGCAGATCAAGATCCCAATTATGAAATTCTGCAATTAAAAATGCAGAAAAAAAGAAATGACTAAGTACACCGAAAACCAGAAAGTGTTGATCTTCTATAAAAATAGATTTTATATCCCCAATGTAGAGTGCTTGAAAAAAGAGATCCTAGATGAATATCATAAACATCCATACTCAGGACATCCTGGCTATCAGAAAATGCTAACAACTTTGAAAAAGAAATTGTTTTGGGCAGGAATGAAAAAGGATGTAGCAGACTATTTAGCTAGATGTATGGAATGTCAACTAGTTAAATTTGAGCATCATCACCCAGTTGGTCTTTTAAATCCCTTGCCAATTGCAGAGTGGAAATGGGACACTGTTTCCATAGATTTCATAATCGGGTTACCCAGAACAAAGTACTAGCATGACTTAGTGATGGTTGTGGTCGACACTTTAACAAAAGAAGCACATTTCATACCTGTAAAATCTACTTTTGGGACAACCCAAGTATTAGATGTATTCCTAAAAGAAATAGTAAGGCTACACGGGGTCCCAAAGATGATTATTTCAGATAAATATGCTAGGTTCAGAGTAGCCTTCTGGAAAGGTCTGTTTGGGGGCACGGGTACTAAACTAAATTTTAGTACTTCCTATCACCCTCAGATAGATGGTCAAACAGAGAGAAAAAATAAAATTTTGGAGGATATGCTGAGAATGTATGTGATGGATAGGCCATCAAAATGGGAAGACTACTTGCATTTAGCTGAATTTTCTTACAGCAACAGCTATCAATCATCCATCAAAATGAGTCCATTTGAAGCACTCTATGGAAGGAAGTGTTGTACTCATTTAAGTTGGATCCAACCTGAAGATAAGCTAGTATTGGGGCCAGATACTTCACAAGAAATGGAAAGGATTGTCAAAAAAATACAAAGAAACATTAAGACAGCACAAGATCGATAGAAAATTTATGCTGATAAGAAGAGGGTGCATCGAGAGTTCAATGTGGGTGATCATGTGTACCTGTGTATTAAACCCAAAAAGAGCACACTTTATGTTGGAAGTTGTGCAAAATTGGCTCCTAGATATTGTGGGTGTTTTGAAGTATTAGAAAGGGTGGGACCAGTGGCTTATAAGCTGGCCTTACTGCCCCATGTTAAAGTGCATGATGTGTTTCATGTTTCGTTATTAAAAATATATGTGCAAATGCTTCTCACATTTTTGATTGGAATGTGATACAGGTGGAACCAGAAGGGGAGTTCCTTCCAAAGCCACTTCAAATATTGGAGCGGGAAGAAATTGAATTGAGAAACTGAATAGTAGCAAGAGTAAAGGTGCAATGGAAGCACTTTACTGCTAAAGAAGATACATGGGAAAGAGAAGCTGAGATGATGGAAAAATATCCATATATATTTTCAAAATGAACTCTAGTAGTTAGTTGCTAACACCAAGGAAGGTGTTTGTTTTCAGAGGGGGAATATGTAACACCCCTAGTTTTATGTCTTTCAAGTTAGACATTTGAAATTAAATCCAAAGGGGAGTGGACCCCAATGGATAGTTATGGTGTCAATGTAATTAATTATTTAAATTTTGAAAAATAAATAAAATATTTCTGTGCATATTGACCAAATGAGATTTTTAAGATCACTTGCCAAATCCATGAGGTATGGAAAGAGGGTAAGACTTTCCATAAAAATCTTTCAAAAAAATCCTTGAAAGAATTTTTTTCTAATTTAGATTTTTGAGGAAAAATCTAGATTTCCCCAATGATGTGGAGAGTAGTTGGGAAGAGGTAAGAAGCTGGAAAAGCATAAAGAAGCCTTAAAGTCCCTAATAAGAGAAGCCTACGCAAACAGGAATAAAAGCATCTTGTAATTCTGGACACAAAATTAGAAACCGGCTTTAGGGAGCAAAAGCTTAAATAAGCTACTCCAAAACAGATTGAGGTTGGTCTGTTCTAGGGGATGATCTTAGCTTGGAGGTGAGTTCTGGAGACAAAAGGACTCTAAGGTTGGGAGGTTTGTCATTTGCAGAAGTGGTATGTTCAAAAATTTTCTATGAATGGTTATAGATGTTATTTTAGATTAAAATTATGAAGTTGGCATTCCTTACATTTAACAAAACTATTTATAAGAAATTAATCCTCTCAATCCTGTATAGTTGTAGGAATAGGAATTATGGGGAAAATCATCCAGAAGCTCTAAACCTGTTAATGGTTTAAATCTGGATATTTATACTACTCCCATAAATCATTAAAGTTGTAACTTTAATCTGCTTCTGTAAATGTACAAATAGATCTATTTATGAAACAAGAAAAGTAGACTTATAGAATGATACATCGACTATGAATTTAAAAAGATGGCAGAGATGAATTACAGAAGTACATGTCTATACACTGTAATATTTTGTTAAAAAGGAAAATCTGAACAGAGAAGGAAGTAAATTCTGTTACATGCATTAAATACATAAGACATAAAAGTTACACAGTATAGAAGAAAATAACCATATAGTAATGACAGGATGATCTCCTCATATGGTTGGTAAGATCATGTATTATAAGAAAGTACAAAGTTTGGGAAGAAAAACTCCACCTATAGTCTCAATTATTTGACTAAAACCATAGAATATAAAATAGGAAAAGGGAAAATTAAAATGATAATCAATGCAATCTATAGGTGAATAGTTGATAGAGAGATATATTTACTGCAACAGAAATATACTCGGTTATAGCCCACTTGGAACAATAAACTAAGAAATATCTTACCAAGAACCACATGAGAAACTTCGAATACATCTATGTAATTAAGTAATGATAATACTTCACAGAACTACAATAAATTCTGCTTACTATGTAATAGATTTGATTTTATCCACATGAGTCATTGGAATATATCTCTTTGGATATAGTATTGATATATTTATTAGTACACAAATAGTATCTGGACTCAATGGAAAGGAATATATGTGAATACGAGTAAATGATGGATCGCTTCTGACATACATACATATGAAAGATTTATGTATTTACTTCTGGAGAGCTAAACTGCTCATAAACTAGGAAAAAAAAACTTAACTGAAGTGTTGAGATATATACATACAAAATAGGAGAGAATTAACTCCTATCATACTATTATAAATATACGGTCATTAATTGAAATTTACTACAGATAACTACATGAAGAGAATATGTCTGTCTAACTATATAAGCTACTGAATTAGAGAAAACTTGTAAAAACAAAATTGGGAAATACATTGTAGATAAGCATCGTTTAAGTACTCATCACAGTATAAACTATCAGCGAAGGAACTTCTGATATATAAACAAGAGAGAAAAACTGCCAATAATTATAATTAATCCAAATCGGATTGTATGAAAAATTACTATGTTTAACATTGTAGCAAATTCCGTGAGTTCTCAATGATACTATTACAAACATCATAATAAAAAAATGACAACAATTGCGGAAATTGACCGAGCATGAGCTAGGTCCGAGAGGTATAAGAGGGCTAATTGTTGAAACCCTCTCTAAAGAATCCAAGTGAATTTAGGTCCTGATGAATCGAAGGAAAATATGCATTAGATCACCTACCTGAAGCTTCGAATAGTTTGGTAACCAAATTCCAAATTAGAGGAAAAACAAAAATTACGTTACCTGTACATTGCGAAAACGAGGAAACCATTATCTCATGTACTACAGAAATGAAAAATGAATAGAAAGATTTAATAAATTATGGAATGGCTTTAAAATGAGAATTAACTAGGTCTTATTGACAAAAACGCCAGATAAAGGATGATCCTGAGCAAGAAAGAAAACTTGACTGAGTATATAACTAAAGACCTTTATAAATTTTAGCTTAAAAAATAAAATAAAAAAAATTGTATTATCTCTGCAGGAGTTACCTCTGTGGAATACATGAGTCGTATTCAGGCCTAAGGCCAGTTGCAATGCTTGACCTATCGAGCGTGGTAAGAGTAATGATTTCAGTGAAATTGAGGCGCTACCTTTGACAATGACAAAGTGGGACAAGTCAAAAGACTGATAACATCCTTATTGTGGAGGCAGAACTTGAATGCTCTACGCCAACCCTACCATAGAGATAAAAGAAAACACCATAAGACCCTCAATGCCAAACCCATCATCATGCCTATGCATTTGGCTTATTATGAAACAAATAGCGTTACTACATCCAGAGATTCGCACGAAACTACTAAGAGGAAAGACTCGTGTTCTTTATAATGAAGGTCTGGGTAAATAGCAAAGGAAACAAAAGATGGAAAGAAACAAATACCCATGATTGTGGAGCAAAAACCAAGCCATAGAAGCCAAACTACAACCATTCTCAGTACATACACAAATAGAAGTATGAGACAAAAGCTAGAATCAAAATCTTACCTAAACGTATAAAGAATGGAGGTGGCAATGAACAACATCATTGACTGAAATTTTCGCTTTCATTTCCATAAAAACGAACCAGAGACAAAAATCTTCATCCAGAAGCGAATATGAGAAAAGTGAGAGCTAACTAAGCGGGAGTAAAATAGAAAGAAGCGGAGAAACCCTAATGGCAATCCCACCGTCCACGTGGTAGGAATCCACCAACATTCTCATGGATCAATACATAAACTCATGAATCGACAGTAAATTGAAACCAATTTATGACAAAGGGTATTGATACAACTGAAGTTTTAAAATCAAATTTAAGACAGTCATATTCATAAATAAAATAACATTATTTATGTGGCTTGAGAAAAGGTAGAAATCCTTTTTCGTAGCATTACAATAAATGAGACAGACCTGAGTAATTTCACATATATGAATTGTTAGTCGACAATTCTATTATAAATGAATAAAATGCGAGTACTATGTACCAAAATGAATCTACCAAAATCCAAGTATTATCACTTAAAAGACCTCCTGGAAACCTCATACAATCACGTTACGATATTGTTACAAGTGTAACGAAGTTAAAAACCATTCCAATACCTAGAGAAAATTTTAACTTACAACATATAATCGGTATGTATGTCTAAATCGATGTAAGGGGTGATGACCAATGCCCAAGTAAACATTATGTACAAAGGTATTACTTAAGAATGGGTTTTGAATACCATTATTACAATGATGATAGGTTTTAGGTGGATGTGAACCTTTAGTGAAAGGTTGAGGTGATAATATACACATATTGTAAAAATTGTACCTTTAAAAAGGGGACCTATTTCTAAATTGAATTTATTAAAAATTTAGAAATGGGGAGTGTTGTTGTACAGTACAACAATTGGCGATTCACTGGAAGAAACAGTTATCTCTAAAAAAATGAAATGAAAACTATATTTTTAGTAAGTAAAAATTTCTAAAGATAATGAAAAATTATCTAAGGATAATTCAAATAAAATCTAACTATGAAAAAGAAATAAAAATCACTTACAATTTCTTTCTAATTCCTCAAAGATAAAAAACATTTTTTGGTTATCTTAAGCTTTGGTTGGTGGATAATAATAAAGTAAGTGGATTTCTTCAAGTTTAGCTTTTGTAATATACTCTATTGTCATAGGCATTGCCTCTGCTGCGAGCAAATGTTCATAGTCTCGACAGGGTTACTTTTTAATCATCAACCATTCATTATCCCATCCAACTAAGGTTATGATTCTTTAAAAGTAAATTCCTAAGACATATTATCTCATGTTTTTTGTCTTTTATTTATTATTTTTTAAATTTAAGATTCATTGTTCTGGTTTGGTGGCTAGTTAGTAACAATTCCATTCACTAGTTGTAATTAAACTGAGCAAGCTGGCTCGTGATGAGACCTCATATCTCCTAAATTTTGTCATATAATTTCTTAGAATTACATTCTAAAAAATCACAACCAAAATGGATGGGATGAAATAGTTGTATCCTTAAGAATAAATGGATGAAAATTTTCAGATTTTTTTGTTTGCTAAAGCTTGAAAAAGTATTTACTTTTTAAAGAGAACCTTTCTTGGCTTAATAAACTTATAATGATTTACATTTTCCTCAAAGTTCCAAAAGATCATGCAAATGTTTTGAACAAATTTTTCAAAGTTTAATATTTTATTTTAAACTATCCAAAATTGTAATCATTTCCCTAAAAATTCTTATTTAAACAAAATAAGTGTTTATAAAATTCTTTCGAACACAATTTTCTAATAGTAAAAATTCAATCAAAGACTATTAACAACCTTTATTTGCAAAAATAAATAAAAATTGCAGAAAGTAATATGTATAAGTAAGAAGGGGTTACCTCCTTATGAAAAGAATTTCTTTATGACAAGCCCATTTATAGGAAGAGGTTCTCTCTTTCCTATTAAATCTTGGAGTATGAATGTATATTAGCCTATCTTTTCAGCAATCTGAAATGGTCCAAGCCACATTTTCTGAAATTTGGTATGCTTACCTTTTTCTTCATGTGCTTTATCCCATTTCAGAACAAGATCACCAATTGACAAATTTTTTGAGCTGGTGGCACTTGAATCAAAAGAATATTTTATAAGCTGTTGATGTTTTTCATGAATATCTTCTGCTTTTTCTCTATCTTCTAATTTAAGGATTTGATCAAATCTCAACTACATGGATGAGGAAGGATTTTCTTCAATAAAATGTATTGGGGCTAATGATGGAAGAGATAGATTTGATGGTATCACAACTTCTTTACCATAAACTATATTGAAAGGTGAAGTTCCTATAGAAGCTTTAAGAGTAATACGATCAGCCCATCATGCAAAGATGAAAGACTTGTGCCAATTCTTTTGATTTTGATCAATGGTCCTTTTAATTATTTTGATGAGATTTTTGTTAGCGGATTCAGATAAACCATTACCTTGTGGATAATAATTAGCTGAATATTTCAATTTAAAACCTCTTTTAATTTCAAATTCCACTATACTATTACCAGAAAAATAAGATGCAGTTTCAAAGACCAGAGCATTAGGTACACCAAACCTGGTAATGATGAATTGATCGATGAAATCAATAATTGCATCAGAGTTGGCTACCTTTAGAGGAATTGCTTCTACCCTTTTTGTAAAGTAATATGTTGTTGTGAGGATGTATTTGTGTTTTTTGGAAGAATGAGGTACTATCTCACCAATAATATCAAGCCACATTGCTCAAATCTTTGCTCAATGTTTACTGGCTGCAAAGGAAAAGTTGGCTTCCTTTGTCTTCCACTAGCAGTTTGGAAAATCTTGCACTTTCGCACATAATCATGTGTATCTTTAAAAAGGGTAGGCCAATAATATCCATCATGAATGATTTTTTGTGTTGTGATATCACCTCCGAAATGACCTCGTGTCGGTCCATCATGTAATTCCTGCAAAATACCTCTTTTTCCTCAGTCTTTTCAAGACATCTTAGTAGGATTGAATCATAATTCTTTCTGAATAACACATCATCAATGATTTCATATTTAGTATCCTTCAATCTTAAAGCACGTTTATTCCTATAGCTGAGATTAGAATGAGCGTACCCATTTTTTAAGTAAAATATCAGATGAGCATACTGAAATTCAGAATCTGTAACACTTATCTGACTTACTTGAATAGAATTTTATGGATCTTGATTTTCTGGTATGTTATAAGCTCCTGCTAATAATCTGCAAAATCCTTGACCTCTAAAAATATTTGCTGGTTTAATATCAATATCATATTCTTGCAAAGATGTCACCCAATTAGCCCTTTTTTCCCCTTCTTCTCTTTGAATTAATAATTGTCTCACTGCAAAGAATGGGACAGTAACTTTTGTGTATGTTTTTAAGAGACAAGGCCTAAAATGTTTAATTGACTTAAATACAGTGAAGGCTTGTTTTTCTACATCGGAATAATTCAGCTCATCTCTTTGCAGATTCGAGCTGAAGAATCAAATCAGTGCTTCAATTTTTTGATCATTGAGCTGTGTTAAAACAACAGTGTAGGATGTTTCGGTTTCCAAAGTATACGAAATAAAATATTTAGAAAAATTTGAAGTATTCAATGCAGGTGCATCAACGATTTCCTTCTTTATTGCATCAAAGGAATATTTTTCTTTATATCCCCATTTGAATACTGAATTTTTCTTAATCATATTTTTCATATGTAAAACAATTTGAGAAAAATCTGGAATGAATATTTTTACAAAATTAATCTGACCTAAAAAATATTTCATGGACTTTTTATTATCAGGTAAATAAATATCAGCAATTTCTTTAACTCTTTCAGGATCGATATATATAGCATCTTCTGACATAACAAACCCTAAGAGTTTTCCTTCATCGAGAGCAAAGAAGTATTTCTTTGGGTTTAAGGAAATACCAAAACTTCTACATCTTTCAAATATTTGTTTAAGATCGTGTAGATGATTGGATATCTTCTTTGAATAAATTGTTATGTCATCAAGATAAATGAAAACTGATCTATTAATCAGACCCTTAAATGCTATGTCCATGGCTCTCTGGAAAGTAGCTCTTGCATTTAATAAACCAAAAGGCATTTTCTGATAAGCATAAGTTCCCCATTTGGTTCTGAAAGTGGTTTTCAACCTATCATGTGGATGTACTAAAATTTGATTATACCCTGAAAATCCATCAAGGAAGGACATGAGTTCAGAACCAGCTACCTTTTGGAGAATTTGCTCTTTGGTTGGCAATGGGAAATTTTCTTTTTGACATGAATTGTTTAAATTCCTGAAATCAATATAGATTCTAATATCTCCATTTTCTTCCTGATAGGTACCATGTTGGAAACCCAATTGGAATGCCTTACAGGAAAAATGATTTTGGCTTTCAGAAGTTTGTTGAGTTCTATTTTGATTTGATCCTCAAGATTTGGATGAATCTTTCTTAACTTCTATTGAACAGGCTTAACATCATATACCATTCGAATTGTGTGTTTAATTAAAGAAGTATCATAAGTCTTTAAAACCTCATAACTCCAAGCGAAGACATTTTTATATTTACTCAGAAGTTTAATAAAAGCAGATCTTTCTTCTGGAGTTAAATTGAGTCCTAGATTAACATTCTGAGGTTTAGAATCAGGGCTAATATTCACTAATTCAAACGTCAAAGTTGAAATTTTAATTTTAGCATTAGTAAATTTCTTGAATCTGTCCTTAAAATCATAAATATCCTCAAGTTTAACAACAGTTTTAGGAATCGGATTTTCATTATTTCTTGAAGGAATTTGGAGATCATGATCGTCTTCATCAATAATTTGTTCATCATATGATTTCTCAGAAGTTAAGAAATTTAAAATATATTGATCACGGTGGAATACTCTCCAGTTAGTAATATTATCTGGGAAAGATGGGCGAAAAGTCAATTCTACTAAAAATCTATCAGGACTGCAATCTTCAGCAGGGAGTAGTTTGGACGCAACATTAGCCAACAGGTCAACTGATGTGTTTTGATTTATAGGAATAGAAGAGATATTAAATTCTATAAATTTAGTGGTAAGGTCTTGTAAAAGGGTTTGATAATGTTTAAGATGTCTTGAGAGACAATGAATGGTATTCCTTACTTGTCTTATGACAATTTCAGAATCTCCATATACTTTCAAGTATTTTACATTTAACCCCATATCTTTATAAATCCCTTGAATCAAGGCTTCATATTCATCGGTATTATTAGTGCACTCAAATTATAATCTACATGATAGCATGGTTTTATCTCCATTTGGATCTATTAAAATGCATCCTGCTCCTGCTCCATCGCTAGATTTTGATCCATCAAAATATAATGACCAAAATAAAGTTATACCTATAGGTTTATCTACGAATGAATCAGAAATATTAACAATTCTAGAAGAATCAGATTGTGAAAAATTTTCAATTTGAGAAACAAAAATATTTACAGAAAAAGGTGATTGTGGTGCAATAAAATTTCCAAGAAATGACTCAGCAGAATAACCTCCAAGAATATTATTGTTGAAGGCTACAGGTTCGTTTGGTTGTTCAAATTCAGTTACAGTGTGCATCATATGTTTTTCTCGCTCGATTTTGATTTGATTTGGTTTCCCTTTGTAGGGAAGCCACGTATGTGAAAAATCGGTTGAGATATAGCCATTAAGTTTCGCAGACCAATCTCTGCTTAAGACTAACCCATAGAATTCAAGAATATCTGCAATTAGAATATCAATTCTTTGGACAATCCTAGGATCGGAAGCTAGTCTAATGGTAACTGAATCGATTTCTCCTACAACTTGAACTTTAGAGCGATCCAATTGTACAATGTGAACAACAGACTTTTGTGGTTCGATATTCAATTTAGCACAGACTGAAGAATGCATTATATTAGAGGATGCTCCAGAATCAATTAAACAATTATGCAAATTCTTATTGTAGATTTCATAAGTAAAAAAAAATGTAGGTGTCTGGGAATTTGATCTTTCTCCAATAAGAATAGTGTCTATTATATCTACTTTGTCTGGTGGCTTACCAGTCCCTTTAGCTGCTTTATCTACTACACCACTTGGTAGAGGAGCAATAGGTGTAGAATTTAACTCTTTTAATAGCAACTTTTGTTGATGTTTAAGTTTGTTGAGTTCCTGTAATGAGATGTTCACTCTAGTCTTTTTCATGTCCTAAACAATATTATAATCCATCAGATCTGATACCACTAGAGTCTTAGATGATGATGTGGGAGGATTGGGATATGATGGCTGATTCTAAGTGGGTAAGGAAGAAGTTCTTTTTGCGGGAGTTTTGTCTTTGGTACTCAGAGTTGTGATTTTATTCTTTGGAACAGTTTGAATAGGATTCGATGAAGATTTTCTCCTTGTACTCCCAGGCATAGCTTCTTGTTACATTTCATTATCTGAATTAGGAAGAATGAAATCCCACATTCCATTTAGTTCAACTATTTCTTCCCTTTCATCTTCTTCATCCTACACTAAAGGAGTATCTTCCTCTTCTTCATCTTGTGATCCTGCATTGGAGATTGCATTGGGAGGTTTTGATTCAGCTTGATTTCTCTTGAAATTTCTAAATGGTCTCTTTGTAGAAGTCTCTACTACTTTCCTTTTTATCTCAACCATCTCATTAGACATGGTTTTAAGGACTTTCTGTAAACCCTCCATGTCATATGGATCTCTTGGTGTATTTTTCTTGGAATCATCTTTAAAAGTGACTTTCTTTGATTTTTTTTTCCTCAATAGCATTTTTCTTATCTAGAGCTATCAGTCATTTTTCAACTGAAATATCTTCTTTCATATTCTCCACTAAAGTCGGCTTTGCAGCTCTATCTATGAAAATTGCTATGTTTGAGGGGAAAGCATTAATATACCATTCACTTCTAACCTGTTCACTAGGTTTAGATCTTTGAGGGATTTTATTCAAGAGTTTATTGAATCGAGAGTTAAAATCTTTAATGGGTTCCTTGGGTTGAGTCTTTAAATTGGAGAGATCATTGATTAGGGTAGCAATTGATCTATCATCTCCATATTTAGTTAAAAATTTCTCTTCAAACATATCCCAATTTGTGATCGAATTTGAAGTAAAACTACCAGGATCCTACTATCCCTTGGGAGGTATAGGGAAATAACCTGACTACAACATCTTCATGTACTACTATATTCAGATTTATAGCAAGCATAAAATTATTGGTGTTATTCCGCTTGTATACCAGTATCTGGACTAAACTTTGGCAGCCATTTTTCAAGATGATGAGGTAGATCATGCAAAGGTGCAGTCATATTTAGAGCTCCTGGTCTATTCCATGGTCTCTGTGCCATTGTTTTGATGATGGTAGAAGAACTAGAAGTGATAACTGGTGTATGAGTAGTAACAGTTGAAGTAATCGAAGAGATAATAGATGTTTGAACAGAGGTAGTTTGAGCAGAGGTAGTTTGAACAAATGTAGTTTGAGCAGATGATGATGAGACTACTGCACTTTTCTAATTTGGAGCTTGGGAAATAGATGATTGAATATGCAATGAAGAACTAGTACCACTTTCTATTTTTGATGGAGTTTTTCTTGTTTTGACTCTACTAGGTATAGGAAATTATTTTGGGGAAATCCCAAGTTTTTCACTCTGTGACCTAGTGAGAGGTCTGGAAGAAACAAACTGCAAGGTTACACTAACTTCAGATAATTCCCATTCTTCTAATGATAACGAAAATCCTTGAAGTTTATGAACTAAAGCTTCAACTTTAGGGGATTCATGAGTTGGATTATCCAATTGATCTGAGACTTCGGTAGTGGGTGTTTGAATAATTTTATCAATCTCTTCTCTTGTGATTTGAGATGTGGAAGAAATTGAAGGTGATGACGGTGTTGTGCTCTTGGAATGGCTTTCATATTTGGATTTATCTGCCATTCATATCTTTGGCCCTCCTTCTAGCGCCAAAAATGTTGAAGCCTCGAAAATCACTACTTCAAACATTACGGGATAACCACCCGGTCGGGACCTTAGGATAGATCCTTTTCCATTTCGTGTGGTGGCTCCGACTGGATTGATATGACCAGTTTCCTAGTAATTTAAATGGGTTGGTAATGGAATAATTGGATGGAGGGAAAATCGGACTAAATGACTAAAATAAAACTATCTAATCTAATTTAATCTATACCTGATAAAACAATTCTAAAACTAACTTGGGCATCAAATGTGAGTACAACTTTAAATTGTTTCAATTAACCAATAACCATGAAAATGTATTATAACTTAATTGAAGTATGCAGTAAAAAATAAAGATAACTTTGTTTAAGAAATTAAACAGAGTTATAATAACATATTGCATTCATCATTATATATCATTTTCATATACTGTAAATGATAAATATTTCCACACACTCAGAAATGATATGTATAAATAAATATTGTAAAATGAGTAGACATAAACGATAGAAATTTAGAAGATAATATCACATAACATAAGAAAAACTAACAATGGATAGATAGAAATACCATATCCATCTTGATACTTTCCAATGCAATTCGATATCCAAATCCAGCAACTTCAAATGTAAAATTGACTCCAAGATACAGAAATGAAATTCTTAAATGAAATTTCACACAGAATCACCAGATGTCATCCTTTATAAAAATATAAGAGTCAATGGAGTACAGAAATGTAATCTCCGAGTCAAAATATTACAAATTCATGACCCATTTCTAAATGCATGAAACGGGTTTAAATAGATACTTAATAAAAAAAAAACTAAAACTATTCCTACAATCTATCTAAATCAAAAAATCTAGAAACAAAAATGCGATCTTGAGGTGAACCGATTCATTGATTATCTGTTGCGTTTGATGTGCCCAGATAGTAGATTTTGAGCATTTCCTTCACTTCTTCTAGATTACTAAGCTTTGAGTGCAACTGCCCTATATATGTGGCATCAGAGAATTCAGGAATGATGCAATCGATGACATTTGAAAGAAATTTTATTGTTGTTTGCTGACTATGCAGCTTGATAATGTAGGTCCACATTGTATCCCATGATATTCCTTGTAATTGACCAATTTTCTGATTTTTATTGATTATCTCTTTTTTCCATCTGTAATCAGTTTCTTTTACCCTAGGTATTTAGCCAAGGGTACAATCTGAAATCAAATTGATTGCATACAGGCTATCATTCACCAGTTGTGTAACATTGTTCATCATACTCTTAGCTATGGATGTATCTCCTTCTTCTTTGATTAAACATTATTCTCATTCTGTAAAAATAATTTCTTTATGTCTCTCCATAATCCTGGGAAGATTTGCTTTTCTTCCTGATTATGAGTCTTGCAATAAAAGAAATTCAAAAATATTTTCATCATCTTCACCAAACTCAATTTCAAGACTAACTCCTTCATCTACTAAGGAAGATGTGATTTCACATAAGGATTCTGCTTTTGCAACCTTTAGACAAAATTCATTTAATTGTTGAGACAATAACTTGTTTGTCTCCAGGGCTTAATTTTTGAATTGATCCAAATTAGTATAATTCTTGAATTTGTCTAATTTTGATTGAAACATCTTCTCTTGCTCAATATTTGAAGTCTTCTCATCTTGCAAAAGAGCCTGTGATTTTGTTATTTCTTGATTTAGCTGTTGTTGCTTTTCTAAAGTCTGTTGGTTGATCTTTTCCTTTTCAAGAGAAAGTTTCTCTTCTAATTGTTTGGATTTGAGCTCTCCATCCTGCAATCACTTTTCTAATTGAATGATTTTCTTCAGATTCTCTATAACCTATTGTTCTAATATGGCTATTTGAAAATCCTTTTGTTTCATTAATTGTGTGACTTCAGAGGCCTTGTCTATAGTAGCAGCACTATAGGCACCTGCATATTGGGATATTTTGGTGAGATCCTCAGATGGATTCACCTCAGCATTTTTATAAACAATATTCATAAACTCCACCTGTGATGTTGAAAGTGCATCTTGATCAGTTCCCCTCCTTTTCCTTTTTTTTCTCACAACAACCCTATGCTTAGGACAGTAAAATATATCCATAGGAGGGATTTCTTCTATCTTCAACATGATTTCACCTATGGTATTTTTAGGAATCATTTCTATATCCTAATATTTCAGATCATTAACTTGGGGATTATTTTGTTGTCCTATTTGCTGGGAAAATTGTTCATATGGGCTCAAAAAATGAGGAGAAACTATAAGTTTAGAAGATTCAACTACCTCTTTAGTAGCTTCCTCTATTCCAAGTTGATAATTTGGATTGTTGTTTATATCTCTTTTTGGTGCCTATTCAAAAATCTTACTATCTGTGCTTCCCTTTTCAGTATGCATATTAGCATCAGTACCTGTGCTTTCGTTACCTGCCTAGGCTGAAGACTGGTGTACATCAACTTTAGTAGTTGTTTCTTTCTTTTCAGTATTTACTTTGCTGCTAATATCTTCCTTTTGTAAAATAGGATTAGTTCATGTTACTTCTTTGCCAGATGTATTCTCTATTCCCTTCTGTTGTGAATCATTCTCCTGTATAGGAACTCTCAATTGATCCAGAGGAACTTTGAGTAACCTTTTGGCTTCTAAATAGCAAAAAATTATTCATTTCTTCGGCCTGAAATTTGGATTTGGCCAAATCAAAAACTTGGGACATTTTATCTATAGAAACAAATAAATCATCAAAGATATCTGGTTCATGTTCGAACCGAGCAATTGAAACAGAAGTAGTAAAATCATATGCCACTTTCCTAGGATCATATTGCCTCCCTAGGATTGTTGAAAGCTTGAGATTGTTTAGCTTTCCAAATTATTTCTCAGCATGAACAAAATTATTGAGAGCATATACACCAAATTTAAAAGGAAAATTAGGCCACATAAGCTTCTTGTTGTTCTTCCAAGTTATAGACATGCCTTCCATTTTCAGCTGATAAGAAATTTCCTGTGCTAACAGTTTGTTTGGAACATACAAAGGAAGAATGTGTGGTTCTACAATGCTTCTGAAAACTCTATTATATGTGAATGTTTCCTCTCCAAAACAATCTGCAATTGAGGACAAATCAATTTTAGCTTTGTTAGAAAACCTAGGAGGGAATCGGCCAAAAATAGTCTAATAAATCGGAATAAGAAAACCATGACAGACTCTGTAAAAATGGCTTTTGAAATGTCCCTTCCATAAGGACTTGTGATATATATGAATGGGAACAGGGTCTCTAGGGGTCCATTTCCATCCTAATATGGGGAATTCAGAATTGAAACAAAGGGCATCTAGGATATAAGCACAAAAATAAAAAGGAGTGGTATTTCCCGAATTTCTGTCTTTCATATACTCAAGAATTCTGTTGGATATCTTATTAGAAATAATGACAGCCCAATCCATTACCTCGGAACTAACAACAGAATGTATTAATGGCACTATTTGTATGGAAAACCTAGCTGAGTTATCATTGCCAAACAATATACACATCATTGTTGCGACATAACAGTATGGAGGCAAAAGAGGCTCCACAGAGTACATACTTGATGCCTCGTGTCTATTCTTTTCAGGAACCCTTCTCCATTCTTTAATTGGTTCTGACTGATTTTCATGATTCGCAGCAAATTCCTTGATGAACTCTTTGTTATAAATTTTTTGTAGGTCTGGAAGGTGGTACATTTCTTTAATGTCCTCTGATTTGAATGACCTGAATATTGCTCCAGAAGCTGAAACAAAGGTTCCATGTTTGATAGCCAGATTATCAATTACCCACCTAATAACATCATAGTATGGAAAAAAAATTTCCCGGGTTGCAACTCGGTGCAGAAAAGAGTTTGTTAATGCTCTAAGAATATTTTCAGAATCAGAGTTTGAGTCGTCTTTGTCAGGAACTGTAGCCTTAGATTCAACAACTTTAGGGTTTTCCTTTTTACGCCAATTACATACATTTTCCCATGTCATCTTACCAAGTCCCTGGCATGAGGTATCTATAACCAGCTTAAGCTTTGTTGGTTTCTCTTTAGGCAACATAGTGAACATAGGAATTTTTGCAGCGATGGCGGCTTTCGATTTCCTGGATCTTTTCGACATTTCAATGTCAGGAAATGTTTCCCTCGTCCTGTGAATGAAAGAAATTGGATGTTTTATTGTTCTGCAACAAGTAAAAGCTTTCAGTTGAGGTAAAAATGCAATAATGAAAACAACTATGTAAAAGGATTTATTCATTTATTTGCATTTATTATTTCTGTGGTTAAAACTTAAATGCCTTTTAGGAGTCACACTCACTCATTAAAAACAAAATAAAACATTATCATTTGTTTGATTTTCAATTAATGGTAACGTACAATCAGAGATCGATATACTTTGAAATAAGTGTAAAAATATTACCTTTTAAATGCTTGGGATGCCATAAATAAATAATATATGAAATTTAAGAAGTATTCACATCGCAAGTCTTTTAAAGGTGAATAAAATAACGTAATAATGATTTATGCCAAATTCCAATTGCGAAGATTGTATTGGGGATTTTCAAATGGAATGAATCGTTAAAGAGTCTCTCCGATAATCCGATTGTGATGAGGTGGGGTCTGCCGTGTTAGAGTCTTTCAATCAAATGAATTTAATGTTTATTCCTCAAAAATGTGATTTGCGATGAATTTCATCGCATCAGAAGTATGCAAAACAAACATAACACTTTAAAGCTTATCCAAAATGCGATTGCGATTGAGTTCCGTCGCATCGGAGTTTTACAAAGTGAAAATAGAACTTAAATATTTCTCTGATTTTCCAATTTTCAATTACTGTACACATCAAATATTGTTAAATATAAATACTTTATATAATATTTTGATATGTTTAAAAGCTTAGTGTCTCATCGCATCAGAAATTTTTTTAAGGTTGTATTTGTTTATACACACTTTGTAAATAAAAATATGCAATATGTCCTTTTATTAATGAATCTTTTATTTCTAAAAATGATCGGATTGTTTCCAAATCTTTTATTTCTATTTAGAAAGAAAGCTAAAAAAGGGGACCTATTTCTAAATGGAATTTATTAAAAATTTAGAAATGGGGAGGGTTGTTGTATAGTACAAGAGAACCATACAAAACACTTTTCATCCTTTTTATTAATTTTCTATGCAGATGCTTCTATGATTTGGTAGAGTCTGAGGGTTTTTAATGGGGCATTTTCGCTTGCACGTACTTTGACAGAGAAAATTTCCCTTTAATTATAGAAACTTAAAATTTAAATATATTTTTTATTATTTCTTTTGACAAGGTTATGGTTTTTCTTCTTTTTTTTCCCTGCAATCAGGTTTGTGGTGAAGAAAATAGACACAATTCCTTCTTATCATTAGCCCGGACCATTTCAGGTAATTCCATTTTCATTTTTCCGTTTTCATTTTATTTTCTATATCTTCTTGGGAGATATTTTCCTCTCAATGACCTTCGGTTAAGAAGAGAATATATTTCCTCTCTATATGAGGGATTCTAATTCAATTCATTTTGAGGCTTTTTTAAAAATTTATATTTGTGTTTATTTTTTAGGTTAGCCTTACCACCTTACCTAGAATTGGGTCATCTTTCTCAATACTAGTGTTGGGATTTAAACCCTTACTAGTTTCTTTAAGGCTTACCGAGATGTTTCATCCTCAAGGTTCTAATACCTACCACAGGAGTGTTATTAATAGTCAACTTCTCTTTATATATATATATATATATATATATATTTCTCAAGATTAGAATATTACTTTTTATTTTAGTTTAAAAATATTAAAAAAACAAAAACGAGGTAATAAGAAATCTCACATAAACTTCACATATATTAAATATCACAATAGAATTATCTGACTAGAATAACTTGCCAAGAAAAATATGGGAGAGAGAATTTTCCTCCCAACCAACGAGTTTCCACCAGTAACTCCCTTGATCTCAGACTTCCTACTTCTTGGAACAATAACATTTTGTATTACTTAGTGGTACTTTATAATTTATTCCCACCAAATATTTATTAGCAACATCTAGATTTTAGGGTCTCCACCCATCTGATTTACCTTAGATTTTTCTTTTAATTAGGAAAAATTCTTTCATTTTTCCTTTAAAGCACACCTTTATCTCTCACTATTCATTTCCCACTTTTTACATAACTTAGCATATCTCTCCAACTGAGTTTTTAGCATAATATTTCTCTCTAATTATGATATTCTCATAAGGAAATTTTCACCATGATTTTTAGGATAAATAATTGGGAAGCTCTACCATCTGGACTTCACCACTTAACAATGTTCTAGAATAGCAAGAACTGTTTATTTTATCTTATGTTATTTCCCACATATTCCCAAAACCAAACCATGTATTCATAATATAAAATTTAGTTACATAATTAGTCGATTTAAATAATGGCCTCCTCAGCCATTAAGCTCAAAAAATAGTTACAATAGTCTGAAAATAGTGAGGTGTTTAAAAATAAAAGCACAGGGCTATCATGTGTTCACCGTTAGAAAAATAGGAACTGGGGTGATGGGTCACCAAGAAACCCATTATTAACGATTAACCACTCGAAACCCTTGTCCAATATTTCCATTGTGAATTCAATTATGGGTCATCCACAAAACCATGGTCACCATGGTTATGATCGATAAACGATATAAAACCATTATCCAAACTTGTCATTTCCAAAATCAATTATGTTTCATACAAAAATCATTGTTTAAATATTAACCACATAAATCCATTCTCTTTATTGGAACTAAAAAAATTATAGTTATGATGGTTACCAATCATCCACAAACCCATGGTTATTGATTAATCACTCAAAACCCTTCTCTTCATTAGTACTTGGTACATTATAATCATATTCAAATGTAATCAAAGTTGAGTTCATCAACAATACACTGCATAAGAAGGAAATAGAAGAATAATGAAAGTTAGGAATGAGAGGTCCCAAAATTGGCTTTAGTACATATAATGGTTTTTCTTAATGAAATCCTTCTCCAAGTCTCTCAATTTTTTTTATTTTTGTAGTGTGTTTAGTTTAGTAATTTTAATAATTATTTTTGTAAGTTGTTCCATGGATGATTTTTTTGTTTTCACAACCATAATTATGTTCAATCATTCTAGATATTATCTTGCAAGATCTAGATCAATGTAGACCATTTCACTTTCCATGTAAACTACTGACTAATATCATTGACATAAAAAAATTTTCTAAATTATGAATTTAGTCTAATTTATTTCTATCTAAAATATGATATCAATTGTTAATGAATGGATAGAGAAAGAATTCACGTAAAGGAGATAAGTTAGAGTTGTCATAGTATCTAGGAATCTTAGGACACTTAAAATATGGTTAAGCATTTAACCATTGGTTGATAATATCCCATGGCCTAGGGTTTCCTTTATTAAATAATAAGCAATTCTTATTGGATTTATGGGAACGAAGCAGTTTGATTTCCCAACCCTTGGAACCCACCATGTGGGTGGGGAAGGTTGGACCTCAAGTCATCCATGCAACCATCCACATAAATGATAAATCACCATTAATGAAAATTTGTGGAAGTTATCAAAATAAACTGGAAAAGTACACATTTAGTTATGTGAATTTCTATGTATTTGATTTTGGTTAGAATTTCTATGTATTTGATTTTGGTTAGAAATAGATATTAAAGATCGTTATAAATAAACTTGATATTTTTTATGTTTTTATATTGACACTCAAATTGAAAATGATTTAAACATAGTCCATTTATATGCAAAATGATTTATAGTATTCCAATGATTTCATGAAAATTCAAAAAAAAATTATATTAAAAAAATTGAAGGAAAAAATATTTTTTTATATTCACATATGTTTAATTTTTTTATTATATATTCGTAAAACCATCTATATCATTTCTTTAAATTACATATACGATCATATTTAGACAGATGAATATCTTTAAAACAAATTAGAGATTTATTTACATAAAGATTGAGAGTGACATTCTACATAACTCTTTTCTTGCAAAGATTGATGTATCTTGGTCTAGTTTCTTACGGCCAAAAAATGGTTCTTCGATTGCATAATATTTATAGGAATACATATAGAAAGAACACATTTATTATTAGTCATTACCAAATTCTTTTCACCTAGGAGATTAGGCACTACACTACCATTCTTATCGAAAGTTTTACTTTTTCCATCTCCTACCATCTAGTGCTATTCTTATATAAAAAAATAACTGTTTGAAAGTTTTATCCTCATAGTTGGGTATAAGAATAAAAAAAATAATGAGAAATAGAGTAAGATAATAATGGTTGGAGTACATTCCTCCATAGATATTTCGAGTGTGATTTCTTATTATTTTTTCTTTTCGATTATATTTTGCTTCATATTTCGGTCACTATTCTATTGGTTGTAGATCAATCAGGATAACAGCAAGGTTTTCATCAGTCGATCCTAAGCCATGGGACCGTTCTTCCTGACCAAATATTTAGCCTCCCTCATCGATCATTCTTTCCCTAAAGGTATCTGGCAGTCAAAGGGAAGGAGTTGCCACAATTCCGGGTGAGTTCAAGATGATTTTCCTCTGTATTTCTTTTTCCATGATGCGCGGCGGTTCAAACAATGCAGAAGAAGAAATATCTAAATTGGAATTTACCGAGCGAGGAGAAGCAAATTGTCAGTTATTGCCTCAAGGGAATTTCGAAATACAACCGAAATTAAATTCGAGTGACCAAACCCTTAATTCTAGTAAATGTAAATAGCCTAAGAATATATGAATCCATGGAAAACGTGTACTGGTAGATCAGCATCATAAGTAGGAATGAATATGTGTTTCTCATTGCATATTAGAGGACGATAGAACAATATTCCATAGATTTGTATGGATAAAATAAAAATGTGACTAAAAAGAGAGACATGATAGAAAATTTATACATATAAAACATAGGTGAATATTTAATAAATAAATTCAATTCATTATTAAATTTAGTAAATTTTTGGTGAATATCATCCATTTTTTCATATATATGTAAAAAAGGTGAATTTTTAACCAAAGTTGCGAATATGGTTTTTCAGAAAATCTCTAAAAAATAGTCCATTTCTAAAATTTTGAACCTAAAACTTTTCTTACTAGGAATATCAATCCTTAGATTAATAAACCCAAAAAATTGGTGTTATAAACACAGTGAAATAAAACCCAAGGGATTAACACTAAAAACCTAAGGGATTATAAATATAAGTTAATAATAATAAACTGAAGAGATTAATATTCTAAACCCTACGATAAATATTATAAACCTTGAAATAACATGGTTGACCATGGTTGATTTAAATATTGAGACAACATTTGTCACAATGTGGTGTTGGACCATGGTTGACGATGATTGGCTGTCGTTAATTTTCATATTGAGACAATCTTTGTCACAATGTGAAATTGGACCATGGTTGATGATGAATGACCATGGTTTTCGATAATTGAAAATGGTTGACCATGATTGATTTCCCTACTGATACAATATTTGTCACAATGTGACATTATATCATGGTTGACCATGATTATAAATTCAATGGAGTTATAAGAAACTGTAAGATCAATATTGTAACCTCTATGAATAATATTATACACTGGGAATATGAACCCTTATATTAATAAACACAAGTAATTGATAATGTAAACCCAAGGGAATTAAATATTTCATTCAAGGGATTATAAACCCAAGGGATTTATATTAAACCCAATGATTGATATTATAAACCCTATGAATAATATTAAACTCTAGGAATATCAACCCTTATATTAATAAACCCAACAGAATGATATTATAAATGCAAGGGAATATTAAACCCAAGGGATTAATACCAAAAATCAAGGGAATAGTATTAAACTCAAGGGATTAATATTATAAACCCAACGTATAGAAACCATAAGATAAATACTATAAACACTAAAATAAACATGGTTGAGAAATATTTGTCACAATGCGATGTTGGACTATGTTTGACCATGGTTGATTTTCAGATTGAAATAATCTTTGTCACTATGTGACATTACACCATGGTTTATCATGAATATAAACTCAAGTGATTTATATTAAACCTTAAGATTAATATTATAAACCTTATGAATAGTACTATATGCTACGAATGTGAACCCTTAAACTAATAAACCCAATATATTGGTATTATAAACCCAAGGGGATAATTCTAAAACCCCAAGGTATTATAAACCTAAGGGAATAATATTAAACTCAAGCGATTAATATTTTAAACCCAAGGTATATAAACACTAAGATAAATATTATAAGCCCTAAAATAAAAATGGTTGACCATGGTTCATTCTCATATTGAGGAAATATTTGTCACAATGCGACTTTGGATCAAGGTTTACCATTGTTGAGCATGATTGATTTCCATATCGATACAATCCTTGTTACAATACAATGTGGACCATGATTTATTTTCATATTGAGAAAATCTTCGTCAAAATGTGATGTTAGACCATTGTTGACTATTATTGAGCATGATTATAAACCCAAATAATTTATATTAAACCCAAGGATTAATATTATAAACTCTACGAATAATATAACCCTACGAATATGAGCCCTTAGAATAATAAACCCAGTGGATTCATATTATAAACCCAAATGATTAATAGTAAAAACCCAAGGAAATAATGTTAAACCAAAGGGAATAATATTATAAACCCTAAAATAAATATTATAAAACCTAAAGTAAAAACGGTTGACCATGATTTACCATGGTTTATTTTCATATTGAGACAATGTTTGTCACAATGCAATGTTGGATCATGGTTGGTCATGGCTAATGATGGTTGAAAATGATTGATGATGGTTGAATTTCATATTGAGATAATATTTTTCATATTGACCATATTGACCATTATTATAAACCTTAGGTATTTATAATAAACTATAGGATTAATATGCTTAACCCTATGAATAATATTATACCCTGGGAATATCAACCCTTAGATTAATAAACGCAAGGAATTGATACTATAAATGAAAGGGAATAATAAACCCAAGGGATTATTACTAAGAACCAAAGCCGGGATTATAAAACCAAGGGAATTAAATATTAAACCCAAGGGAATAATATTATAAACCCAAGGTATAAAACTCTAAGATTAATACTATAAGCCCTAAAATAAAGATGGTTAACCACAATTTAACATCATTGATTTTCATATTGACACAATATTTGTCACAATGAAACATTAGACCATGGTTGACCATGATTTATTTTCATATCGAAACACTCTTTGTCACAATGCTATGTTGGACCATTATTTTAATATCGACCATGATTATAAACCCTAGGGATATATATTAAATTATAGGATTAATATGATAAATCCTATGAATAATATTATACCCTAGGAATATGAACCCTTATATTAATAAACCCAAGGGAATTAAATATTAAACCCAAGGGATTAATATTATAAACCAAAGGTACAAAACCATAAGCTTAATACTATAAACCCTAAAATAAACATGGTTGTTCATGGTTTAACATTTTTTATTTTCATATTAAGACAATATTTTTGAGATTGCAACGTAGGACCATGGTTGACCATGGTTAATTTTCATATTGAGACAATCTTTGTCAGAATTCGATGTTGGTTCATGGTTGACCATAGTTAATTTTCATATTGAGACAATCTTTGATATAATGTGACATTGGACCATAGTTCACCATGGTTTACCATGATTATAAATCCAAGGAATATATATTAAACCCTAAGATTAATATTATAAACCTCATGAATAATATTATACCCCAGGAATATGAACCCTTAGATTAATAAACTCAAGGGATTGATGCTATAAACCCAAGGGATTCATATTAGAAACCCAAGTTATATAAACCCTAAGATAAATATTATAAACCCTAAAATAAACATGGTTGACCATGGTTGAGAATGGTTGAGTGCGATTGATTTTCAAATTGAGACAGCCTTTGTTACAATGCGACATTGGACCATGGTTGACCATGATTATAAACTCAAAATATTTATATTAAACCCGTGGATTAATATTTCAAACGCTATGAATTATATTACACCCTTAGATTAATAAATTCTAACCATTTGATATTATAAACCAAGGAAATAATAAACCAAAAGGATTAATATTAAAAACCAAAAAGAATAATATTAAATACAAGGGATTACTATTATAAACCATAGTTATATAAACCCTATAGAAAACATGGTTTCTAATAGCTTTTTATGATTTTACCTTTTTACATTAAAATAATTTTTACCAATAATTATTTTAATTGTATATTAAATTTCTTAGCTAACTCTTATTTAATAACTATTATTTTATTTTATTTTATTTTATTTCTTAATTATTTAAATACTTAATATGTAAGATACTTTATTAAAAAATTATAACAAAATCATTGAAATTTTCATTTTTTAATTGAAGATTCCTTGAAATTATTTTACATATTCATTTTTTATTAAAATATTATAGAAAATTATTAATTATTTTATTTTGAAAAAATGAAACTATTTTAAATTAAAAAGAATATTAAACATATTATTTTTAACAAAAATTAAAAATATTTATTTTTTATTTATAATTTTTAAATAAAAATTATTAATCGCATATTTTTAAATTATTAATTTTTAATATATATAACACATGTTTTAAAATTTTATCATACTTTCTTAAAAATATTTATCAAAAAGTCAATAATCTTTAAACTTTCTTCACAGATTTATAAGAAAGAATCATATTCCATTTATTAGATTATCAAAATACCTTAAAAAATAAATAAGAAAATTATGGGTGCGTGGTTGGAGGTATTCTCACGTCTCCTTCACCATAACTCAATGAATAAAAGTGAGAAAATTATGGGTGCGTGGTTGGAGGTATTCTCACGTCTCCTTCACCATAACTCAATGAATAAAAGTGAAACAATGATTGTATTATTTTTTAAAATCAACTCCCTACGATATTTTCTTTTCTTATTCTATGCTACTTAAATATACAATTGTTGTCATCAATTCTTGGACTTGTATAATTAACTATTTTGTTCTTTACTTACCAAAATGCCATAAAAATAAAGTCTCGCACTTCAGTTTTCCCTCCATTGTGACATTGTGAATTAGTTAGAAACTCTTATCTTTTGCATTCGGAGTATCATATTGGATTTGTCAAGTATACACAGTTTTCGACAAGGACATACAAGGGCACTTTTAGTTTGAGTACTTTTAGTTTGAGCACACTAGGAAAATAATTTCTTTTTCTTTTTTAATATTTGTTTGTTATATCTGTAGGGGCATGATCTAGTGGCTAGTGGACGTGTTGTTAAGGTGTTTTTTCTCTTAAGCAGGTCACGAGTTCGAGCCTCATCTGAACTAGGGACTATTCTTGTAGGCTGGGAGGTTCATAGTGGTAGCTGAGGGGTTTGACCCCGTACCTCGCATGTGAAAATAGTCTGATGTTGTCGATTCCTCTGACTCACAAAAAAAATAAAAAAATATTTATTTGTTATGAATATGTATAATTTCGGATGGGAAATAAAACCTTCCTCAATGATATGTTGCACTTTTAATTGCACACATACCAAAGTAAATGGTTGTACAACACACTTGATTTTTTTATTTAATGTAACGTATGAGATACATTTGATATAAGTGTGATTTAAAAATTCACTTGAAAATATATTTCTCTATGCTCTATATGGTATGTGAACTAGTTCAATACCACACTCGGAAATCTCTAGAAACATCTTATATAAGTTTAGCATCTCAAGGTGGTAATTTTTTTTTATGGATTTGAATGAAATATGAAATTTAAACCTATCCACTCTTGGGATTTATGATTCATGATCCCTTATCTTTCCATTAGAGTAACTTCTTCAGGGGGTTCTTGAACCTTCCTGTTATTGTTGCTCGGGGGCGATAGTTCTGCTTCCATCTGGTGCTAAGGTTTAGACATAGTAACTGGTGGTAGATGTAAACAATCATAGGTGGTTGTTGTTATACTTTTCAAAATATTACATCACAGTGCCAATTGGTATTTCATTTGAAGGTAAGATACTTTCTCCTACGCCTCTCTTTTCCAAGTTTTTCCTCACAGGAACAAAAATGCAGCTGAAGGTTTTTTTTTCTTGCTAGCCCGCTACTAATCTATTCCTAAATCAAATAGAATATGCATGGGGTTACATAGGTTCCTTTTTCTCTTTCCAGAAGGTAATTCTAGTGAAGAGGAAGACGAGTTCACAAGGTAAAGTTTTCAAGGTGTCGATTCGATTTCAAACCCTATTTTTTTCATTCTTCTTTATTTTGTGAAGTTTTACATATCTACAAATTTCCTCCTTAGTTTTTTTTTCTTATCCTTCTAGGTTGCCTAGGATGGGGTTTTTCATTTTTTCTTCTCCCAGGATTATAAGCTCTCTTTTTTTCGGTGTGGTTAAGAGCGAGTGCAGGTACCGAGCATAAGCTATTGAATTACTTCTCCATGCATGATTTGCGTAAGCAATCTTACTTCTTCTAATGCAAGAGAAATTTCCTATAGGTTCCAAGTTATTTTAATTATTTAAAAAATGATTTATGTTTTATTATTTCTGCGAGTCTTTCTTCGAACCCTAGACAACTGATTTGGTCTTGAAGGCTGGTCCTTTCAGGTTCCCAACGCAAGTTATTGAATTACTTCTCCATGCTCTCTTTTTATAAGTGATCTTCCTTCTTCTATTGCAAGAGAAATTTATTACATGTTCCAAGTTCTTTTACTTATTTAAAAATTAATTTATGGTTCACGCTTTCTGTGAGGTCTTTCTTCGAACCCTAGACAATTCGTTCGATCTTGAAGGGGGTCCTTTCTTGATTTATTTATTGATGAAAAATGTTTACACCTACAGTGGATAACCTAGGGAATAGCCGTTACAGAATATGTGTTTCATAGGGATATTTTATGATGTAATATGTATATATATATATATATATATATATATATATATATATGATATGAAAATCAACATGTGTAAGTGTTTAGGTTCATTCTCACTATTTGAGCTCCTTTGTATGCAACGTTGCTACAAGGAGATTAGTATTGAGTAGTAATCATTGTCATATCGAAAAAATTCTCTCGTCTTTGCGACCATTTTCTTTTTCTTATGGGGAAACATTTTATCACATTTATACTTACTATTTACAAAAGATGAAAATTTATTTGCCATGTGAACTCCTATATTTGTTTATAAGACAAAATGTGTGTAATTTATGTCATGTTATCGATACTCCGTGAAATATTTAGAAGAATTTAAATTTAGTTGATGCGTATCTAGTTTAAATATGTGTGCCAATACATATGAATTTTGTAAAAAAAAATTTGACAAATTTAGTTGCTATTTATATTCCTAAAAAGTGGGGATAGATATCTCTGTTACCATTAGGGGAATTTTCAGGTCTAAAATAGGCCTCCTAAGGAAATTATAAAATAATATTAGAAATAATAAAATAAGATTACATTACATCATCAAATTTTAGAGGGAAATAAGAAAAAACTACTTTTTCAACTACTATTTTGAACTTATCTCCCTATAGGTTTACTCAAATTTCGAGTGGGTAGACTCGTTGCATGCATAATTTGATTCCTCATTCAAAGAGTACCTGTGTTGCATACTTTGGATGGACCCTTCTAGACGAAAAATGAGAAATACATGAAAAACGTGATTGCAATCATGACTTTTCATGTATTTCACATTTTTCATGGAGTAGGGTCCATCAAAAGTATGCAACATGGGTACTCCTTGGATGAAGAATTAAAATTTTCATCCAAAGAGTACTCCCGCACGAAATTTGAGTAAAAAATTAAGGAGATAATTTAAAAATACAGGTTGAAAAAGTAATTTTATTATTTTTTAATCTTTTTACCTTTTTACCCCAAAAATGGTGAATCATCCCCCATAGTTGACATCATCATCTTGAATCCTATTGATTCTTATAAAGTTTATTTTGGTTGTACATTTTTCTTACGAGGTCCATTTTAGATCTCAAAATTTCTCTAATGATTCAAGTGATGTAGTAGAGAAACAAGGAGGGGTGATGAGGAAAAATACCGTGCCTCCTTTAAGATGACTATTACTACTATGCTACATATCTGATTCATGGTAAATCCTACCAAACTGAGATAACATAAATGAAAATTTAAATCACATGATAATAGTTGAGGAAGATGGAGGAGTGAAGCCTACTTCATGTTGCTTTGATGACCGTTTGACTTGTCAGTGGTGCCTTGATTATTGTCGGGGTTGGCATTGGGAACATTGTTGGAGCTTGAACTCGGAGTCAATCGCTTTTCACCATGTAACACGGGATCTGCAGGGATTCTTCAATGTGAGCACAATGATTATTGGTTGCCATTAGCTGCTCCTAGAGGGATTGAGATTTTTGTTGAAGGAAATTGGTATCTACCTGGTGTCTGTCCTCCATTATCTTTAACTATTCTCTTATCAACTCCATCTCTGCTTACATATCGGCACAATGAAAACAATTCTCGTTCCCCATGATGTTAGAAGGTGGAGAGGGAAGATTCACTACTATGTGAGGAAACAGAAGCACTATTTGACAGTGAAGAAATACGAACAGAGAGATGCTGTGAACAAGAAGTCTGGAATTGAAGTTACGTTACGACATATCAGCTAATGTAGAGGAATCAGGAATGCAGTAGATGAAAATGAACTGTAGAAGCGCAAAAGATACAGAGGTGAAGCAAGAGAAGTGGAACAGATAAAAAAAAAGTAATATATTCTGAGAAAACATTGCACAGTAGAGAATAAACAATGAATAAAGGGATGAGATGGTAAGGGAGTGGAGAGTTGATTGAAGGGATCACAGGGGTACAGTGAAAGGGAGAATTGATATCGAGGGACAATGAGCTATGAGCTTTTCACATCTGGTGATCAATGATGAAGGGAGAAGAAGGATTTAAAGAATAGGAGTGGGGGAGGGGGGGCATGCGGACTAGGAGTGGGAGGAAGGTGGGAATCCCAGGGAGATAATATCACAAGAATAATGCAGGGAGGGGTATGGGCATGGTAGACTTGCCATGACAAGATTTTGGAGGCACATAGGATCAAAAACCTGAGATCACGCAGAGGGGAAAATCATGGTAAAGGTGAGAAGCAGATGCTATCTTGGGAAAGGACTTGACTTGGTAGGCCTGCAGCATAGATTGTTGGCGAATGTGTCATCTTTCCTATTGTTGTACCTAAGAATATGGTAGAATGTGAGGTCTCCAATTTCCTTATTCAAGGTTCGACACCTTGTGATCTGTCTACTAAGAGAAATGTTAGGGCTTTGGGCTGATTTTAGCATCATGGTGATGATTATTGTTGAATCACTGAAATTCATAACCCTTTGTATTTTAAGTCTCTTTATGGTTTGAATTCCTTTCAGCAAGGCATATGCTTCTTCTATTATTTGATAATCGACCGAATCCCCATTCGAAGGTAGCAACACTACTTCCCTGCTCAACCATAACGCAACCTACCACTCTTGTTATTCCTCAGTTTTCCTTTGAGGAACCGTCAAAGAAGAGCACAAGCCTTTTGATTCATTTAAGCCACTCGATAAAATATTTTTCCTTGAGTCTGATCCTCCACTGATCCTCGTGGGGATATTGGATGGCAGGAGTTTTATTGAACTTCAGAGTGTGAAGATCTCTTCCAAGGAGGATTATTTCTCTGGCCTTTAGATCATTGGGGTTGACATGAATATTATTTTTGGAAAGAATGGTCTCAATAGTGAGGCACCATCCCTTACTCCGCACTTTCCTGATGCAAGTTTTGTGATCTTGAAATATATCCTTGTTTCTCATAAGCCAAATGTTCCACAGTATTATGAAGAGTCTCCCAGACTCTTTTGGCCATGTTATTCTTCTTTTTACCCCAAGGGTAGATATTTTTCCAGTTAGAAACCGGATTCGAGACCGATTTGTTTACACCCATCTCAACTTGGAAGGGGTCAGAGAGAGAATTTCAACACTGTTTAGCAAAAGAGAACTAAATGAAAAGGTGGAGGATCATATTCTCAGCTAGGAGGCATAGGGGGCATCTAGATGCACCCCGAGTGCCTCTTTTTTTCAAATTTTCCATTGTTAAAATATTCCCTTTGGACAAGGTCCAGATAAATATTTTAATATTTGGGAGCGCTTCAGATTTCCAGACATGTTTCCAATTTTCCCAAGGAGGAGTGGGAAATTTTTCTTTATGAAGAGACTCATACCTGCTTTTAAAGTGTAGGAAGACCTAGAGGGATCCCATATGAACATGTCCTCTTTGTCTTTTGAAAGTGGAGCTGCGCCATGGAGAATTCTTTTCAGAGTTTCTTTGTCATTTTCAAGGTGAGGAGACGAGTTTGGAAAGGTCCAACCATTCCAGTTGTTGGTGCTCTCTTCCAAACTAGATATTTTCTCCAGGGTATCAATCTAATGCTCTTGTAGATATGTTTGAATTCACATAGTGCTTGGGTGTTTTGAGATAGGGGGCTGGCCCATTATTTTTTCCTCCCAAATTTTTATGTCGTGTCCTCCCTATGGAGCTTTGGAGATGTTATTGCAAATAAATGGAATGGATTTTTTGCAAAGAACCCAGATTCGAGAGAAAGGCCTGTTGGGTATGGGCTAATCTAAAATATTTTGCCTTGCAGTAGAAAGGTATTTTATTTCTAGCACTTTCTTCCACCAAGTTTGATGTCCAATAATTAGGCGCCACACTATTTCCCACCAAAGGCAATGTTCACTAGTTTGGGTATGTAGATAGCAACCACGATTTTCATATTTTTGAGTTACCTACCTCCCTTTTACCGGTTTGAACTTCTTCTTCTCAATTTTTCCACCTTTATATAAGAATTTTCGTAGAGTTTCTTCCATTTTGTGTTGAATACTAATAGGAGCTTGCAATAATGAAAAATGATAAAGAGGCAAGGCAGAGAGAACATATTTTAAGAGGATCATGCGCCCAGCCACATTGAACCATGAGGATCCCCATTGCTGGAATTCATTTTTCATCTTGTCGATGGTGATGCTCCATACTTCTGTTCTCAACTGTCCTACGCTGACAGGCATCCCAAGGTAATTAAAATGAGTCCAATTCCACTTGTAAGGAACCCCAAATATTTGAGCTATACTATGGATGGTGTTCATTTTTGCATTCCACCCATAAATGAAGATTTTATGATAGTTTATTTTCCCTCTAGAATATTGCATAAATTTTTCAAGTAGCGTTTTAAATATCTTTGCTATAATGGTAGTGGCTCCTCCCATCAAAATGGTATCATCAATGAACTGAGAGTGATTCATGTTTTTGACCCCATTACTAAATTTGATACCTATGATTAGTCCAAGCTTGCAATTTTGATCCAAAGCCCTGCTGAAAGATTCTGCCATTTGAATTAAGAGAAAGGGAGGTAAGGGGAAACTTTGTCTTAAGTCTCTAAAAGATTGAAAATAATTTCCAGGTCTTCCATTGACCAGAGGGGAGATCCGAGGGTTGGATATGTAGGCATAAATGAGGGATATGAAGTCTGTGTCAAATCCTATTTTCTGAACAGAGAGGAGAAAGGAGTGCCTCACTCTATCGAAGGCATTGGCTAGATCAAGTTTTATGATAAATCCCTTCTCCGATCTCATCATACTAGAATGAATGGCTTCTTGGACCAGCATGATGGAATCAGTGATTTTCCTATTTGAGATGAAACCACTTTTATTTTTAGATATGATGAGAGCTTTGATACGGTTGGCAAGGATTTTGGTGATGATTTTATAAGAGAAATTGCAAAGAGAAATAGGCCTAAATCTGGAAAAGGTGGAGAGGTAGGTCTCTTTCGAAAACAGTACAAGGAAGATCGAATTTGTGAATCCACCAATATTTTTTTTCCTTTGACCCTAGAGGATCATTTTGATGACGTTTTTTTTTATTACATCCCAAAAGTTTCGATAAAAACTGATGGTGAATCCATCCAGGCCCGGTGCTTTGTCAGGATGGACAGTCTAGATTACATTGAGAATTTAAGCCTCTTTCATGTTCTTGGTTAGGGAGGATTTAATCTCATTAGTGATCATTTTAGGCGTGTGAACCAAGAGATCACTATAATACTCCAACTCCATAGTTTTAGAAGGAAGGCTTTCTTAATGGCTATGAGAAGCTGATTTTATTGCCTCCTTCTCTGTGTGCATATTACCTTCTTCATCCATTATGGCTATAATATTGTTTCTAGACATTCTGACAGTGGCTTGCATGTGGAAAAAGCAGGTATTTTTATCCCCAGCCTGAAGCCAGAGATTCCTCAATTTAAGTCTCCATTTTTCCTCTTGATTTCTATTTGTGCTATATAAGGTCCAGTAAAGTTCTCTTTTAAGTTCATTTTTTTCTTTATTCACCCCTTGAATGTCTATGTCTATTTGGACTACTTCTAGCCTTATCTTAGTGTCTTGTTTGATTATGTCCGGTTTTCTATAGTAATATTTTTCCCATCCTTTGATAGCAGTGCACGCAAGTTTCAATTTTGTCTCCCAGATGTTCATTGGAGAACCCTCGACGTGTTGCTACCAATTTCTTTCCACTATGTGTCTAGCTTCAGGGATGTCACTCCAAAGAGGGTTGTAGAGAAATGGAAGAGAACTAAGGGAGGATTGATCCCCAAGGACAAGGGTGAGAGGATAATGGTCTTAGTCCGAGCAAGGTAGAATGGAGGAGGTTGCAACAGAGAAATATGAGATAAGGGGAAAAACAACTAGAAAATGGTCAAGTCTTTCCATTATGTTCCCTGACCCAATTATTCGATTGATCCATGTGAAACTTCAATTTTTAGGATTAATGTCCACCAGGTCGTGCTCTGGTATGATTGTTTCCAACTATTCTCTTGAAAGGTTAGGATTGAAAGTACCCCCTCTTTTTTCATTAGCATGTAGTACCAAATTTGGATCACCACCAATGATAACATTGATATTTTCCTCACCTTCAATATTAGTTTTTAAAGTGCGCCAACAAACTTATTTATCTATGTAATGATTTGGAAGATAAATGTTGTACACTATTGTCATAAAATCATCCTGAATGTTTTTTAATTTGACTCTAATCCAATCGTGAGCCTTTACAATTTCCAGTTGCATCCATGAGTTTTGGTTACAAATTGTGGCTATTCCTCCTGAAGCACCTCTGGATTCAACCATAGTGCCCGTATAATTTCTAATTTTGTTTATGATATTCCCCATGTATTTGTCTCCTTGCTTGGTTTCTTGGAGGAGAAATATTTATGGTTTTTCTTGTTTGAAAATATCTCTTAGGGCATTTTTTTTAGAGGGGTTCCCTAATCCCCTACAATTCTAAGTTAGTACTTTCATTATTTCAGGAATGTAGGTTGAGGCGTTTTCTTCCCTCCTACTTCATGCTAATTGAGATCTTTGCTGATAAGCCCTCCAATGAAGGTTTATATTGGGTTTTTCATTCCTAGAGAAATGCCTTTCTAAGATGCTTCACCTTGATTGTGTTTGGATGACTTTCTTCCAGGACCTGTTTTTTTAGGGTTTCCAAAACAGAACCTAGCTCCTTTGCCGCGTTTCTGGTGACAATCCGAGCTCATGATGGTTCATATGAGGAGGAAGGAGGACATGAATTTTAGGGGAGGGCTAAATAAGGGGATCAAGAGTAAGGGAGGGGAGGGAAGGCTGAGGAGGGTCCTCTTCCAGAAAGGCCAAAGAGGAGAAAGGGTTGGAGGAGGTAAGGGGGGGATCAAGGGTTTGGAGAGGGTTCCGAATGAGCTTGAATGTTGGGGCTAGTAGAATGGGAGGATGGATGGGTAGAAGAAACACCAGTGTTTCTCAGATTTGGGCAAGACATCTTCTTTTTTATAACTTCCCATTGTGTTTCATGATTAGTATTTTCAGCCTCTATTAATTTTATGCATCTATTAGCGAAATGACCATACTCGTCGCATACCTTGAACTTAAAGGGAAGTTGCTCATAGTCCAGCTGCTGAATATGATTCCAGTTGTCTACAATTAGCTTTATCACCTTTTCAAGTCCTTTCCCCAAGTCCACCTCTACGCAAATTCTTGCGCAAGCTTGCATGTTGTCATTCGGCTCACTTATGTCAATAAACTTACCAACAACATTCCCAATCACTCTTACTGAATCTTCCCCCTAGAAATGAAGAGAAAGATATGGAAGACGAAACCAATATTGGATAGTATTAGGTACGTCCAGTTTTAGATCGAAGTCTGGTGTCCATTTGTTTAGGTAGAGCCCTTTGGTATCCATGAAATATGGCTCGTTCCTGAAGATTAGGTCTTTGTCTTCCTTTCTCTCAAAGTGAAAGGTGTAAAAGCCCCTGCCATAGAATCTGATATATATTTTCCCTTTGATTTTTTCCATCGAGTTGCATTCTACCCATTTTTGAACTATATTCGGTGAGGGCCAAAGTCCTGTGAATTGTCCAATGAGTCCTTTCTCTATGAGGGAGAATGCAGCCATTCGAGGGATCGAAGGAGGCAGTGAGACTTCCTGTATCCCATCCATTTTTTTAATGAACTTGGAGATTGATGGTATTGGTTGAGGCCTGTTCAACGAGATGATTAGTGCCAAGAATGGAGAAGCATGATCACGAGTGGCCTCCCCTGGGATGGCCTCCAGAGGGGCCAAGTGGCAAGGATCGAGAAACAGGAGTAGAAGGCGAGGGAAACTGCATAGAATAGGTATTTAACAATGTGATGTATGAATTTTTTATCTAGCTAGTGAAATTTTGTGCTCTTTTCTATGCAAAAAATAATTATAAACCATTCTTTCGTTTTTTTCTTTATAAGTATGCACATCTAGATTTAGGGACTCAACCCTATAGTAAGCTACATGTCGAATTCATGGTAATAACCCAATTCTTACTCTACCAATATTATTCAGAAAGGAAATAGTAGTCTATGGAAAGAAAACACTTTTAGTTCACCATTGTTACCAACAAGTAGAAAGTTTCTTTTGTTTTTTTAACAAAAAGAAACTAGAATATCACATAAACAATAGAGTAAATGTAAAGAATAATTTATGAATGTTGCACTCAGAAGATTCATATCAAATGTTACGAGATGACAAGGAACAATGAAAATGATGGTAAACATCTGCCCATGACGAACAATATCAAAGGTTTTCATGATCTATGCACTTCTAGTGTTCCAAACACTCGTGAGATATGGAGGTGAAAAAGCTTCCACTCTCAAGTCCATCGGAAAGGTTCTAGTAAAAGTATAGAAAAAATGATGATTACTCTTAGATATGATATATATCGATGGAAGAGGAAGCGGTGACTGTCCCCCTTACACCAATATATACTTTTATATATATATATTTTTTAATCTAACCCTTCAAGCTCCATTTGTTAAAGATTAATATTAGTTAAAATAAGTAGTTTGTAGAATTAATTATGATTTAGTCTAACATATTTTATAATTTTAGATATAGTGTATATATTCATCTCCAGAATAAAACATTTGATGTGTGGTTGATCTCAGAAATTCGATTAGTTCCCATATATTTTTGCTGCTCTTCTTCTCTCTCCTTGTCTTGTTAATTTGTTGTGAAACTAGTGAGGAGATTTTTCATTTTTGTGGGAATGTGCCTGCCATTGGAGACAAGAGAAGCTCTGTCATCGTCACAAGAGATGATTTTTACTGCTTCACAAAAACGGTTGTTGTTCTTGGACTATGCAACCAAAAATTCAAGTTGTTCGCTAGCCCTTCACATTCGCCATAGCCAAATTAGCAGAAGAAAATGAGCATTGTTGTTGGTTAACTCCAAGATCTGCCACTTGAAAGAGTTCGACCACCTCGTTGGTGTCCACCTGATATCGACGGGATGAACAGATTGATGTCGCATCACTTGCTGAGCTTCAGGTGTGGCGACATCTGTTGTGATTCACTTTCAATCAGAAGAACATAAATTTGATTTGATGTAAGGAATGTTGTATGCAACATGTGTATACATATTTTAATTTTTCATATTTAGGAGTCTTTTTCAGTTTCAGCAGCAAAATTCATTTGGAAAACTGTTGAATTTTTTTTGAAATGACAAGGAAATATTTTTTCTACTTCTCTCATGACTATGTAGATTTGGGAAATCTTGTTTTGTCTTTTACTTCACACAGGGGAAAAGAGAATACAAGGTTTTTTTAAAAAGGTGTTCGATTTACGATTGTTTTAAACATGGCTTCGTCAAAGTCAATTTTCAATACCTACACCATTATTTAGTGGAAATAACTATGATTTTTGGAGTCGTAAAATCCAAACATGCTTCCAAGGTTTAGATTGTTGGGAAACAGTAGAATTTGGGTTTCGAAAACCCGATGCAAATGTAATTGCTGCAATGAGTGCAACTAAAAGAAAATAATTTGATGAACTTAAAAAAAAGAAGGTAGAGCAAAGTCCTACATTTTAAATTCGTTAGATGACTCTATTTTTCCTAAAATAACTTTTGTTTAGGATGCTAAATCATTATGGGATATCCTTAAGGTTGCTTATCAAGGCAATGCAAAGTAAATATAGTAAAATTACAAACTCTCATAACACAATTTGAAACACTTAAAATGACTGAATAAGAAATAGTTGATCAGTTCATGACTAAAGTTATGGGTGTTGTTAATCATCGTTCGATGAATCATGAATAAATATAAGATCAAAGAATTGTTGAGAAGTTTCCTATATGTTTGCCCAAAAAAATTGACATGATTTTTATTGTTTTTGAGTCAATATAATTAACAAAATTGTCTGTAGAAGAATTAAATGGTTCTTTATTGGCTCATGAAGCAAGAATTAATTTAGACGTCAGTATTTTAGAGCATGATTTCAAATCTAAATCTTCTATCGATAGAGGTAGAGGCAGAGGTTTTCGTGGCAGGAGAGGAAAAGGAAGAGGAAAGTCTCAGTTTCAAGATAGATCACAAGTAAATCAAACACTTTCATAGTAGTCTCAAAATGATCATGGTCATAGGTGGATAGATAAATAAAAAATTAAAAGTGACTATTTGTTTTAATTAAAAACAAAGCCAATGTCACAAACACTAAATGTGAAACATCAGATGCTCTATTTCTTTCATGCAAAGTAATTGTGCAAGTACCTAATAAAGATGTTTGGTTGGTAAACAACGAATGTATTCATCATATGATTGGTCATAGTGATTTGTTTTCACATCTTGATACATCTTTCATTTCCTCTATTGGTTTGTGTGATGATCATCAGGTCAAAGCTTTAGGAAAGGATGTTGCACCTATTTTAACCAAACAAAATGTTGTGAAGAATATATATTATGTTTACTATGTACCCAATTTCAAGCATAATTTTTTGATTGCTGGTTAGTTAGATGCACATGGTTATGATGTTACCTTTCACAACACTACTTGCACGATTTCTGATCAACATAAATATCTTGTTGCAAAGATTCCTATGACAAATAATATGTTGTATAAATTACAAATAAAAAGTGAGATGTTGTATGCACATAATATTTCAATGCCAAATGACACTGACTTGTGTCATTTGCGATCAGGTAATTTACCTATTAAAAGTATGAGTCTATTGCAAAGACAGACTATGGTGAAAGGTTTGTCTGCTTTGTCTGACCATATCTCTTCCTGTACAAGTTGTATAATGGGTAAACATAAGCGAGATAGTTTTGCATCAACCTCTTATAAAGCCAAAGAACAACTAGAGTTAGTGCATGCATATTTGTGCCGTCCAATGCAAGAAAAATCAGTTGTTGGGAGTCTTTATTTTATTACATTTATTGATAACTTTAACAGGAAAATTTGGGTGCATTTCATCAAATACAAATCCGAAACATTTTCCAAGTTCAAGGAGTTCAAAGCCAAGGCTAAAAAAAAGAGTGGAAAGTGTACTAAAGTTCTTAGTCCTGATGAAGGAGGTGAGTATGACTCTAATGAATTCATTGATTTTTGTAAACAAAATGGTATTACAAAACATAAGACAACCAGTTATACTCAACAGCAGAATGAAGTAGTGGAAAGAAACAATCAAACAATTTTGAATATGTCTCAAAGTATGCCCAGAACATGAAATTTGTCTAAATATTTATGGGCTAGAGGAGTTGCATGTTTGGTATATATTTTGAATATATCTCCAACTTCCAGTATTCAAATTTTTTTACCTGAAGAAGTATGGAGTGGAAAAATGGTAACTATTTCACAATTTCGAGTATTTGGTTGTATTTATTTCGCTCATGTTCTAGAAAATTAAGAAAGATGCTTGATGATAGGAGAGAAAAGTATATATTTATAGGGTATAGTGATAATCTAAAGAATATCTATTGTTTAATCCTATAACTAAGAAGTTTTTCATGAGTCGATATGTGAAATTTCTGGAAGAAAAAACTTGGAATGAAATGGACGAACATGTTAGATGAACATAAAGCATCAAGTATCTACGACAAGCATTCCAAGATTATAGGTTCAAGAAAAAACCTGTAGTAGTTCATCATCTTTAAGTGAGTCTGATTCTGATAATCCTAAAATGAGAAGATTAAGTTTTATTTAAGCACAAGACAACATTGACAATATTGTAAATTTTCTATTTCTTTCATTTCAACCTACCTATTTTGAAGAGGTTATAAAGTACAAAGAATGGTTAGATGAAATGAATAATTAAATCGATGTTATTGAAAGAAATCAAATTTGGGATTTGGTTGTTCTACCCAATGATAAAAATTCTATAGGTGTTAAGTGGGTTTTTAAAACTAAGTTAAATGAGAGAGGTGAAGCTGATAAACACAAAGCACGATTAGTTACCAAAGGTTTTTCACAAAAACCTGGCTTAGATTATGGTGAAACATTTTCACATGTAGCAAGAATTGATATTGTTTGATTTTTATTAGCTATTGCAGCACAAAAAAAGTGGCCAATTTACCAAATGGATGTAAAGTTGTTTTTTTTTAAATGGTGTTTTGAGTGAAGAAGTGTATGTTGATCAGCCCCCTGGATTTGAAATCAAAAATAAAAAAACATGAGGTGTAAAGGTTGAAGAAGGCATTGTATGTCTTGAGACAAGCTCCAAGAGCTTGGTACAGCTTAATAGACCATTAGTTATTGAATAATGGTTTTCAGAAGGAGTTACCATGAACCCACTTTTTATATAAAGAATGATCATCAAGGTAATATGTTGAAACTGTGTCTTTATGCTGATGAAATAATTTATATGGGTTCTTAGATGAATTTAAATTTGCAATGAAAAATGAATTTGAAGTGACAAATCTTGCATTAATGAGATAATTCTTAAGTATTGAAGTGAAACCAACACATGATGGTACATTGATGGGCATGCTACTGACATTTTGAAACTTTTTAAGATGGACAGGTGTAAACCGATGGATACTCCTATTGAATTAGGTACAAAGTTAAGTAAAGATTATGTGGGTGCTATTGTGAATTTGAATTTGTATAAGCAACTTGTTGGTAGTATTATGTATCTAACTACTACTAGACCTGATATAGCATTTGCAACTAGTTATATTTCCAGGCTTATGGAATCTCCTAAAGAATGTCATTGGAAAGCTGGAAAAATGGCGTTAAGATACATTGCAGATACAACTAACTATGGTTTATGGTATACAACCTCTACAAATAGTAATCTTTTTGTGATTATGCATGATGTATTGACGATCAGAAAAGCACTTTTGGCTATGGTTTTACTTTATCTCGTGGTCATCCAAAAATAAGCCCATAGTTGTGTTATCTTCAGCAAAGGCTGAGTACGTTGCAATGAATTCAACATCATGTCAAGCTTTGTGACTGAAGATACTTCTCTCTGACTTCGAATATACAAAAAATGAACCTATTTCAATATTTTGTTCCAACACTTTCGTTATTTACTTGTCGAAGAAAAATGTCTTTCATCAAAAAAGAAAACATAATGACACTCATTTTCACTTCATTTGTGAACTTGTTAAGAATGGTGATATTGTTCTCAAATTTTGTGATTTTGAGGAATAGTTAGCGGATATCTTCACCAAACTTCTAGGAAAATTTAATTTTGAATTTCAATGTAAGAAGTTAGGTATTAAAATAATTTAGCCCTCAAGATTAAAGGGGGGTGTTAAATATTAACCTTAGTTAAAATAATTAGTTTGTAGAATTCATTAGGAGTTCGTTGAACTTTTATAATTGTCTATCTATTGTATAGATTCATCTCCAAAATAAAACATTTCATGTGTGGTTTCTCTAAGAAATTCGATTTGTTCCCATATATTTTTGTCGTTATTCTCCTCTCTCCTTGTCTTGTTAATCTATCACCATTCCATGAAAACCATCGAACATTGACTCATATTGACTCATATGACCAAAATATTCTCTCCAAATTCAATCATGCCCGTCGATTTGATTAAAAAAAAGTCAACTAGGCTTCATCCACCCAAAGTTGAAATATGCCTGTCAACAAAAAAAGTATAATTTTCTATATCCCAGAGGAATCCAATAGTTGGCCTCTAAATTTAGCCCCTACCTTTATGGTATGTCCTCTTCTTCTTAAATTGTGTCACAATTGGGAAAATTTGAACCTTGGATCTCTCAATTTTCATCGATTTCACATTAATTTGATCACCAATTATACTACCCATAAAACAAAAAAAAGCGTAATTATCAAAACAAAAATATTTAAATATACTCTTAAAAAAAACATATATAATAAAAAAAATGCTTTCTCACATTTATAAATAATTTTTTTGACATTTTTATTACCATAAACTATTATGCCTCATGAAGGGAATTAACACTATATCGCTATTATATCTATTAGCATGGATAAAAATGATATTATCCAATTGAGGTCAGCCCTTAGATTCGTTATTTCTATAAATAGATTCGATGCAAACAATTTAATTATTAAGTAATCTCATACACCTATTAGATGAGGTTAAACACAACATAATTCTAAATTCAATGGTCATAAATCAACTTGATATGAATGATATTTTATTTTCTTTTAATATATGTTGGTGTTGATATATATCTTAAATGTATTTATTACAAACTCCTAATTAATATATATATATATATATATATATATATATATATATATATATATATATATCCAAAAAAGAATCTAATTAATGAAACTACAGTAATCTTATATTTATTTATAAAAGAAAAAAACTAATTAACAAGAATTTGTAACGGAGAATTTGATTAGAAAATAGGTGAAGGAAAGTGTCAAACACCCAAGATGGTGTAATTAGAAATATGAAATGTGTGAAATTTTATTAATAGCTCAATTCTCTTACACAATTTTTTGTCGAATTTTATACTATATATTGTATATTTTTTACTGTTTTTATACCGTTATTTTTTAATATAAGTTATTCTTTTTTAATCAAACATAAGTGTTATTAATATTGTGTGACTCTAAAATATTTAATATTATTAAATTAATTAAGTTATATAAATTAAATGTTCGATAATGGTTTATGGGATGTGGATATTGACTTTATTATATATTTTAGAATACTGCAACTTAATTTTTTTATAATGCTTTATAGGGTTATGGATATTGACTTTATTATATATTGTAGAGAATTAAAAAAATATTTTTTTTATATAAATTAACTAAATTATAATTTTAAAAGAATTAATTGTAAAATTTTAGTTTTGAAGATTTATTCTTATTTATTATGGTAATTTTTAATTTATAAATAAGCTTTGTTATGATATATAGGTCAATATTATGGTTTAGTAATACTACATGCATAGAAAATAATAATTCATTTCTCTATGACATTTTTTTAGTTAATCAATTTAATTGAAATGGAAGAAAGTGAAATTGACAATTGTATTGATAGCAAAATGTTATTTTGCATGAAATTCTAGGTTCAAACTCTCTTTAAATCCAATAAAAAAATAGAAGAAACAACACAAATACTTTTAAAATAAATCTCAACTTCTTATATGTGATTGTTACTAAAAATATTCTAAATAAAAATCCTAAAAAAATTATCAAAACTTAATTTGAAATGAATACACATATATGCCCAAATATGTCTTCTAAAATATAATAAACAAATTTAATAAAAATATACACAAAATTAACATAAATAATATGCATATTTGATAGTTTTTTATTAAACAATACCTTACAAAATCTTAAAATGATATGTCTTAATTACATGTTACGTAATGAAGAAAGGAATTACCCAATATGAAATGTTTAAACAATAAACATATTCATTGCTAAAACTCTAGTAGAGGGTGAATGTTGCAATATAAGACAAGGGTAATAGATGCAACACAACATGGTCCTTGCCTCTACTATTAATTAACTGATTAAAGGTTGTGTAGTGTGCACAATGAAATATCTCCAAGAAATAAAATATATATGCACATCGAAAGCTCTACACACAGTGAAAGATATCCACACAAAACTGATGAAAAGAAATCTTGGGGTAAGCCAAAATCCCCTTTCATATAAAATTTCGAACCTGGGCCTGTGGGTTATGGCCCATTAAACCTTCGTGGAAGCGGTTTAAACTTTTAAAACGTGGATTTTTTTTTATAAAAATCGAACCATCCCTTTATTCACTTGAAACACAGCGTTTGAACGCCATTTTACAATCACTGCACATTTAACTCACACCAAACTTTGACGCAGTAACAGCTCTGCGCAATGTAATATCCACTTGAAATCTTTAACAAATCAATATTGGAACAGCAGTTTAACAGATCAATATTGGAACAACAGTTTTTTTAAAACAATCACAGGTAACAATATGAAATATCAACATTGCATATTGATTGAAATCACCCTTAATTTACCAGCGCTCCGTCCTACAGTTAAATACAGTTGTTGTAGATAACCCAATCTTCCACACGATTCACATCCCTAACGCCGTCTTCTGTATTAACATGCGAAATCGATCTCAGACATTCAGCACCTGTATAAACAGTTCTGGATTTTACCCAATGGATTTAACTCAGTCTCACTTTTCCACGATCCAAAGTTCGAATCCGACTGATCGGAGATCGGAACTCGACAGGATTGAATGGTAATTTAATTATGATCGATTCTACAACGCCGATTCACCATTAAAACCATTATATAACATTTCTCATTCGGATCCATCATTGTGTGTAACGCCTTCTTTATTCCGATCGATTCCAATCACTTGATCTCCCTTCGCGCTGCATGCTGGCTTCAACAAACAATCATTTATCATATATACACAATAGTTAGATCGCCATCGATCCTGAAGTGATCGATGGTTGATTAACAAGTTCACAACACGGAATTAACTCAATAATAAAATACACATTGCGTATACAATTCACACTCGAACAACTTTTATATACAAAACAGTTATATACTAAGGCATTTCAGCCTTAGAACAAGCTCACTCTCGATTACATTTTTTTTTCACTCAGTTTTTCCTCACAAAACAGATATATATCTCTCACGCCCCATCACATTACATTTATATAAGAAGCACTATATAGGAAGGATCGATCCGATCTTCTCTTGATTTTTCTCCAACGAAAACTCTCCAAAATACATGCACGCAGATAACAATGCCATCAAATCCTCTTTAAATCTGTTTTCAAGCAGATTTTCCCTTATTTTCTCCCTCGATTCAGCGCCTCTGTCCACGTCTTCATCGCTCCACTTGGATTCTTCTTTAATTTAGAAAAGGGTCAGATGCTCCTGCATCAGACATCCGAGGTAAAAAAAAAAATTATGACCTCCTGGTCATATACTTCTCCTGGTCCTTAGCAATTCTACCCACATTCATCGGTGAAGCTGACCTGTGATGTACGTAGTGCCAACCAACCTTTGCGATGTGATCTCCTGTCGCAACACGATACCTCACCAAGCCACTCACTTGCTCGGTCTTTTGGCATCATGCGGTTCTCGCCCTGCGGATGAGTGAGCACCTGTGCTCTAGGCGGTTTAAATCTCACCTTCCGCTGCCGCCATCTGCACAACGGTAAGATCATAAAATCTCCATTGTTAACTCAACTGTACCTCTTTCCCCTTCTGCTTGCATTCTTCTTCCTTCTCACAGGAAATCCTTTCCCTGCTCTGATACCACTTGATGAAAAGAAATCTTGGGGTAAGCCAAAATCCCCTTTCATATAAAATTTCGAACCTGGGCCTGTGGGTTATGGCCCATTAAACCTTTGTGGAAGTGGTTTAAACTTTTAAAACGTGGATTTTTTTTTATAAAAATCGAACCATCCCTTAATTCACTTGAAACACAGCGTTTGAACGCCATTTTACAATCACTGCACATTTAACTCACACCAAACTTTGACGCAGTAACAGCTCTGCGCAATGTAATATCCACTTGAAATATTTATGCTTCCTCTGTATAAATTCTCGATATTCAACCACTGTCAATCAGATTTTAAAATCTGATTCTCTCTTCCAATCTTCTGGCTTGATCTGGCAAACTTTAGCTGTCAGCAACAATTCCTTCTTTGCTGAGTTTCTTCTTTGCTGCAACCATCAATTCTCATTCCATTTCTTTGTCAGTAAAACTCAAATCAAAATTAACCAAACACAATACCTGCATCCCAAATTTTCTTCATAACTATCATTCCTTCAGCTGTACTCTGTTACGACCGTCACTAGTCATCATCCTTTCTATCTCTATGAGTTCCTTACTCACTTTACTATGAGTTGCACTAAAGCCTCTTCAGCAGCAAGTCCTGTCCTGCCGATTCACCATTAAAACCATTATATAACATTTCTCATTCGGATCCATCGTTGTGTGGAACGCCTTCTTTATTCTGATCGATTCCAATCACTTGATCTCCCTTCGCGCTGCATGCTGGCTTCAACAAACAATCATTTATCATATATACACAATAGTTAGATCGCCATCGATCTTGAAGTGATCGATGGTTGATTAAAAAGTTCACAACACGGAATTAACTCAATAATAAAATACACATTGCGTATACAATTCACACTCGAATAGCTTTTATATACAAAATAGTTATATACTAAGGCATTTCAGCCTTAGAACAAGCTCTCTCTCGATTACATTTTTTTTTCACTCAGTTTTTCCTCACAAAACAGATATATATCTCTCATGCCCCATCACATTACATTTATATAAGAAGCACTAGATAGGAAGGATCGATCCGATCTTCTCCTGATTTTTCTCCAACGAAAACTCTCCAAAATACATGCACGCAGATAACAATGCCATCAAATCCTCTTTAAATATGTTTTCAAGCAGATTTTCCCTTATTTTCTCCCTCGATTCAGCGCCTCTGTCCACGTCTTCATCGCTCCACTTGGATTCTTCTTTAATTTAGAAAAGGGTCAGATGCTCCTACATAAAAAACTCTCTACATAATGGAAATTTTTTCGATACCTTATGACAACTTCAACAATTTTGATGATCATGTGGGTTAATCAGAATTAGAAAACCAACGGGTATGTGCAAAAAGTTGGAAATTTAAAAGATGAAGGAGAAATCTCTACATTTGGGTACCTTCTATTGGAGAGCCTATTGTTTATATCAGTGCTCCACTTCCACTCCATGCTCAAGGGAATAGTGAACGACATTGCAGAGAGTGGGGGAAACACGTGGATATCCTTGTGGATAGGGTGCTTGCACAAGATTTTGAATTTGATTTCTTTAGGAATAGCTCTGCTCATGATGATGCCACATTTCTCATTCCTTTATTGTGTGGCATATGCTTTTGTATTTTTGATATCAAGTCCAATTTGGATTTCTATGGAGATCATCTTAGACACCACCATAGAGGGGCCCATTCTCAATTGGATATATGCCATCTCCATATTCGTAATTGTTCTTCCACGACATTATATACTTCCACATGCATTCTCCCTCTACATAGTTCTCTATGACACCTTCCTTTCACACAATAGTAGGTTCTAAACAATTGAATCTAATGAAACTGCATCTCAATTCAAAATAAAATATAAAATCTCTTAAAGAAAATATTTTTGAGACAAAGAACTCCAGTATTCTCAGTTTGAATTTCTGTAAGGCTATTCACATTATCAAGTGCATTAAATGCGGCAAAATTAAATGATTTTTTTTTTTTTTTTTTTTTTTTTTTTGCAGTAAAAGAAGTGTGCACAATAAAAAATACATTTTTTCCACGATGTTCCCCATTTCTACATGCATTCTCTCTCCACATAATTTTCCTGCATACCTCAATGGAACAATATTTCATTATGAGAAGTGTGGAAGTTTCATTATAGAAGTGGAACTCTATCTCTTACATAGCACATCAATCTCACACAATGAAAGCCATCTTCTTGCACAATGAAATCTTGATTTCTATCTTCAAATTCTATATTGTTCTATTGCAATTTTCTGTACTTTCGCATGCATTTTACCTTCCTATAGTTATCATCGACACCTTCCTTCCACACAATACTAGTTTTTAAATGATTGAAGCCAACAAAAATACATCTCATTACAAGAAACATTAGCACATCTCTCAAAGTAAATAGGCATGTGTTCTCTATCCAAACATTTCTCCTGCATACCTTAGTGAAAGAGGATTTCATTGTACGAAGTGCGAAGTTTTCCTTATAGACGTGGTACTCTAGATCTTACATCGCACATCGATCGCACGCAATGAAATCCACCCTCATCCATAATGAAAGCTTAATATGTATCTCTGTATTCTAAATTTTTCTGTCGTAATTTTTTGTATTTCTACATCCATTCTCCCTCTGTTGAGTTCTCTTGCACAACTTCCTTCCACAAAATACTAGTTTTGAAACAATTGAAGCCAATGAACTCACATATTAGTTTAGACCACGTTAGTGCATCTCTTAAATTGAAGATTATTGAGAAAAATAACTCAGGTATACTTTTCATTTGTAAGGCTCTTCACATTATCAAATACAATAAACGCTAGATATCAAACTTCCTTACAATGTGTTATGATGACTATGTCCCTTTATTAATCGAATAATTAGTGTGGAAGCAAGGATTATAATTAAACATTAGTGTTTATATCATACTATATTACATAACCACTCTAATATAATAGGTAATGTACAAATTATTGAAATGATTTAGTACTAGAGCATGTGAAAAAATACAAACGTGCAGTGAACCATATATTGGAAAGCTATGTCGAAATGGAAATGTTTGTGAAGATGTGGAAACTTTGAGTGACAGATATTGATTATGTTGCAAATGAGTTGGCACTTAGCATTGGAGAATTAATTAATGCTTAGCATTAATTTTTATATATATTCATCAAATCGACACGTAATCACGTTATCACCAAAGTTCTTAACAACATTTTCTCTAATGCATAATGCAATGATTATCTGTTGCAAACATATCAATAAAATCATATCTATTAATAATAAGATACTCTTTTTGGAATTTATTTAGTGAATTGGTGCGTAATCAACACATTTTTTGAATTCTTAATATAATTTACTATTTGTAAACAATTCAAGAATATGCATAGGTTTCCACAACTAGTATGCCTCATAGAAAATTGAAACGATGTACAAATCTCCTTCATGTGCTTCTATTTGAATATTTATTTTGCACAATGGAAGCTTCTTGTGCATCTTCACATTCCACACATGTATAATTATTACTTTTCATAAACATATCAATAAGAACGTATTTATCTATATTATAAAACATCATTTTCACCATTTATTCATTGAATCAACACGTAATCAGAAACTTGTTTGCTTCACACATTTCTAGTGCACATTGCCTTATTTCCAACAACATTTTTTCAATTATTGGATATAAAAGAATAACCGATACATAATTAGGACATGGTAAAAATCTAATTGAAACTTAATTTTATGATTAACATGTATATTTTCAGATATCATAAAATAGGCTTTCGACATTTATTCGGTGAATCGATGCATAAGCAACATACTTGTTTGCTTTGCACACTTCTTGCACACATTACATTGTTTGTTCGCAACATTCGATTATTATATATAAAGTAATAATCGATACGTAACCAGGAGATCGTAAAAACCTAATTAAGACTTAATCCTATGATTAACAGATATCTAATCATATATTAATGATAAGTACTATTGGGACCATATGGATTTGTAGTAGAGTAATGGTAAAATAATTATATGTTTATATATTATACAAATTAAAGTCTATTGAATTTTTCAATGGTTTTTGTTTCTTGGTTCTTCATTATTCGTGCTATACAATTGACATGTTTTTATCTTCTTTAGAGTAAGAAGAAATTATAACACATACCTCTAATTAGGTTATTTTAAAAACAATGTTAGCGTGCATGGATCTCTATCTGCCATATCAATTCCCTATACAACAACACATTAAATATAATAAATCATTTATTGTTATTTCTCCAAATCACATGAATTATGGACTTTGTTCTGATTGCATGTATTCTATTTTCTACTTATGAATTTTACTGCTAATGATATAACACAAACTATGTAATGCCTTAATAAAATAATTTTGTGTCCCCGTACTCCACAATTTACATTGTGAGGAATAAATATTTCATTATTATCCATAATAATTTTTTTAATATTCAATAGTAATAGGCACTCGAGAAAACTAGTATGTGTGGATGGGTAATGTATAGAAGGTGAAAAAAAATTAATGAACTTGCTTTTCACACATCCTTCCACTGTGTTAGAACAAAAATTGGCTGTGGAGCAATGTTATGCATGCATTCGATGAATAAATGTTGAAAGGACTATTTTGTAATATTAAATGATTTGTTGAAAGGAAATAATCATTATACAATGTCTATTTATTGAATAAATGCTTACATTAAACAGAAAGAAAAATAGACAAATATGAAAATTAATTTATGGAATTTTTTTAATATTAGGGAAATATTAATCTTTGTTTACGAAAATATTTTTATATATTCGAATACGATAACGAGCTAAGGTGGAACACTTATATGCTCTGATTTTAGTATTTTGTGTTGTTATTCTCTGCTATTATGTAACTTTATTTTGAAGCCTGTAGCTATTCATTTAATCAATTTCCTTTTTTGCTAGGGCCTCCTTCATTGAAATGCAAGCCTAAGTGGGATCAGACTCTTATTAGTTGATTCATTGTTTTTTTTAATGTAAAATATTTCGATAAAATTATTGTATTTGAGTCTTTTCTAGTTTCTGGTAAAATAAAACATGTCATGCAAATGTGGAAAAGTGAGGCATGAAGTTAGTGAATGACCAGAGTCAGCTTGACATCACTTGGAAAGCATTGGTCAAGAGGAGGCTATATATCCTAGTCTCATCAACATATTTGGTTTTAACAACTATGCATTTGATGAATGCAAATTTCATGAATGCAAATTTCATAATGAACTTGCATATCCAAAAATTCTTGTAGAATAGCTCGTAAGAAACAATCATTATGACTATAATACTATCTTATAATTCATTAATGATTTCCAACACAACTACTGGTATATGCAGGATATATTAGAAAATTTGTAGAGTGAACAATAATATTAATAGGAAAAACTAGATGCTTTGAAGGTATATTAGCTCATATGGAGAAACATGTACACTGTGAGATTTAGCTTCTGCTAACATTGAGTTCAGGAATAGAGAATATTGTTCCATAACTACTCCTCATAGTTAATATCTTCTGTATATGTATTAATCCTGAAACTTTTATGGACCTATGTTTATTTTCTTTTTGTGGAAGTGAAGAAATTTTTTATTAAGTTGTTATTTGTTAAGTGATACTTAGCTTCATTTACAAATGCTTTGTTAAATTGTTTGAGCTTTCCCTTTTCTTGATATCGCATCCACATATTTGTTTTTTCCTTATTTGTATTTATTTATATTTAAAATTCGATGTGATGATTGTTTCATTTTATTGAATTCATTTTTATTCTTTACTATCTTATTCTTCACACTTTATTGATATTTAACAATTCCTTCAATGCATTAATTTTTTTTTAGCATATTCCATAACATTGTGATCAAATGTTTAAAATAATAAAAAAAAGTTTAAAATGAAAGATTCTTAGGGATCAGTGGCAATATCAGTTACAATAGTGTCAAATCACTCGTAACGAAACAACCATTCAAAAAATTAGATTATCTTTAGGCATATTGCAGAGGAAAAAAGTATGATTTCCCATTCTATAAAAAAACTCTCCTGCATCCAATTTCCTTGCACACCTTTTTAGTTGCACTTCCTCCAATGCACACCTTCTTTTGTTGCACTTCCTCCAATGTATTTTTCCTTTCTGTGCAAATTAATTACAAAAAGTGATTTATAATTGACTATTGCAAAATGTGATATGGTGTTTTTTTAGAATCGTTTGAAAAAATAAAACCTATAGTTTAATGTATTATGAAATCATGCTTTTAACTTCATCAAAATAATTTATCGTAACACAGGTCTCTAGTGTTTTTAGAGATTGTTAAAAATTATGATTAAGAAAATTTGATTTGGTCATAAACAATGTTTCAATTTTTAGATATTTCTTTGTGCAAAGAAACTTGGTTTGAGTGAAAAATCATCGCATTTTGGTCAATTGAACGTAATGCTGAAATGCATAAGATTTTTAAAAACATGTGTATTTGGAATTTTGGCACATCGGCATTATAGAAATTACAATGTAAAGTATAACCATTTCATTATTGAAACAATATCAGCACAATAACAAAAGAAAATTGCAAATATAAAGTAATTTCTAGTTTTGTTTTGCCAATACAAGCATTATTTCCAAATCAGATAATATGCGTAAAAAATAATGTAAAAGTTAGAGGAATTTTATTTTTAAACTTTTATTATATTTTTTGCGATGTTGGTTCTATTGTGTAGAAATGAGTGGTCTAATAAATTTTATGCATATTTTTTTTGGCTGAGAAAACTTCTGCATCTTTACACTTCCTTTGTATCAAGACTAAAGTTTGATTATTGGCACCATATATGTTACACGAAAGGGAGTCGGCTATGGTTTGTAGTAGGGATTGCTCCCGACGGTTGAGACCTCACCCCATCTCCCTCCGTGTTATTTTTTTTTATGGTGCATGCCTTGATGGCAGGATAGGATGTGGAGCATGTATTAATATGTTTTAGGTGGAAAGAATTCACATATATTGGAATGGGGTAGGGGCACCAATAATAAGGTGGAATTGATGGCTTTATGGGGTAGATTATTGGCTGCGCTTAACATGAATCTGAAGAATGTAAGTATTTATGGAGACTTTCAACTGATTGTCGATGTCATATCTGGAAAAGCAGAGTTAGCTACTCAAGTTTACAGGGCTAGCTCATGAGGACAAAAAACCTTTGGCATCATGTGGATAATCCACCTTTACATCACATCTTTAGAGAAAACAACACAAGAGCTAATGGGCTAACTAAAAAAAAGCATCAGCACTAACTTTAGTGTTTTGTAGGTTATTCAATATAGAAATGAGACACAAATATGGGACACTGAGATCCCAATTCCATAATTAATGGAGTATTTATATCAACAAGCATGTCAACATTTTTCTAAACTTTTTTCCTACACTTTTCTTTGCATGGAGGATCCGCTTTCTATATCACAGATTCTACTGACAAGCGAGCCTGTTTTTGCTCTCACTGCACAGAACAAAATCAACCGTAGCTGATTTACATGTTTTCGAACGAGCCTGTTTTTCTCTCACTCTACACGACTTCAAGTGAGGTGGAATTATGCACTAAGCTGATACAAGCGAGGCTGTTATTGTGAAGGTTCTCATCCTGAAGGAATTTTCTTTCAATCAATTATGTCTTAATATGGGATGAACAGATTTGCAGGAATCTGTTTCGAAACGCTGTTGTATTTAAATATGAACCTGTTCACTATGTTGTTTATGATGAGTATTTTGGATGCATAAATATATATATGAACATACAGGACATTGTGAGGTAAAGGGTTTGTTACTTGCTCCACATACTTGTTTTCATATACATCTATTTCGGTATACAGAAAAAAATCTATGTGGATATTTTCGCAACAATCGTGTATGAGAGTGCACTGGAAAGTGTATGCTGAGAGTGCTTATACGAAGCAAGGAACACAAACAGCTCTACACACGTTACCTTCACATACTTTGGTAAAAACATGCCAGTTACCATGTAAATTATAATTGAAATGTTCAATTTCAGAAATTTCTATTTTCTAATCCATTCAAGATAGTAAGCTTTAGCAATTAAAATTTCAAATTTATGTTTTTCAGAGTAGAGATTGCGTGTACAAAGCTTGTAATGAAAGGTTTAGTTGTGCACAAAAATATTATAATATTTTTGAAATGCTAATCTTTATCTTAACATAAAATGGTAGAAACTATAGTGATTAATAAATTGTTACTTAATTGAATTATCCTTACTATGCTTTGTTTTGGCAAGCAACAGTTCTTCCTCGAACGGATTGAAAATACAATTTATTTAATATTCTATAATACTAGTTCAAGTGTCAAATGTGAAATCACTAATGAACAATTGCTCGATAGTAAAACACGTTAACGTATTAGATGTCCTAAATATATGTTGGTTCATTGAATCAATGCCAAAAATACTTGCATATATTGGCAGGAGAGCCTTAGTTATTCAAAATATAATGAGATTTAGCATATTAATAAAATAGTATGTCGATATCCATTTTTAAAGCTTTCCAAATGAAGAAATCATGAAATGTAATTGTATCAATTGGAATATCTTGAGATGGAACTTAAGAAAAATGGCTCTGATTTAAAGTAATTAATTTTAGACAAGTATTTTATTATTACAGATCAAGAAAATCAATATCGTCAAAATTAATTATGATCAATTATTAATGAATATCATTAATAATTGAATTTTATTTCAAAACTTTCATGTCAATTAGTGATTTAGATGACTTATCTCCTTTGACACATTATATATAAGTTTGTTAGCTCTAAAATAGTTTCTAATGGATTTGGGAAAGAAATTTGTCAATGTTCATCTTGTTATAATCCATTATTACTAAATTCTCTAATAAAAATTTTAGGAACTGCATTGTTTTGTTTCTTTTGAAATTGATAATTAGTTTCAGGATCCACTTTATCATTTTATTATTATTTTTTGAATTTGATACCAACAATGAAATAATGGTGGAAGCACACAATAAGAGGTATATTCAGAGAGCTAAGATATTTTGATCCTCACCCCAGATATCTTAATGCTTATACAATATATTTTAATGTTAATTGATAAGATATTAGAACTTCAAAAAAAATCTAGGTGACTCAAAGATGAACTGGAAATCATAAAAACGATGTCATAAGAACACTTGAAAAATAGGAATGGGGAATCAAGCCTCCATTGATAAGGAAATGCACTCTGAGATGCCCACTTCTCAGAAAACCGAGATGTTCTCTGTTCATGAGTCTGTGGTGGAAGATACAGACATTTGGATCATGGATTTGAATGGAGTGTGGGCCAGAGTTTTAGATGTTGAGTACCCTACTGCTCCTATCATCTGCGCGGCCCCTTCGAAGCCCCACGCGAGCCTACAGCTGAAGAGGAGGTCATACCGTGTGAATATGGATGCCTCATCGAGGAGGAGGACCCTGCAACAGAGGATGATGAAGGAACACCATGACTGTGCAATAGCTCAGCACATTTCATTTTTTTTTTAACTTAGGACATACTATAGCTATTTTATTTTTATATGTGTGACGAAACATTTTGTAAAACAAGGCTGTATGACACTTTTCAGGGGTTGGTTTCCTCCTAAGAGGCAGCCCCAAACGTGCTTTATTTTGAAAACTACCAAGGTTGGGATTGGCTAAGCACCACTTGCCATCTCTGCCCAATGTCTATGTAAAGTTTCTCTTATGATATAATATAGTTTAGCCTAACTTACAAAAAAATATAGTTAATAAATATAAAATTATATCATTAACCCTTTTATAATATAATGAAAATTAGATAATATAATTTTATAATTTAAATAATATTATGATTTATATTATATTTATTTTAAAAATTGCATTGAAAAATATTAATATAGCCAAGAGAAGAACGAACTCTCATGAGCTCCATAGTCAAACAGGTCATTGGGGAGTTCCTAAAACACCATGGGTGGAAAGGATCTTCCATCTTTGTGAGAATATGAACATTGAGGATGAAAATCACTTCCTCTTAGAGTGCCTTGCATACACCCACATTAGATCTCAGTTTCATAGACCTTCCTAGTTTTTAACATGTCAAAATTATAGTGAGCTCGGGACACTTCTCCCCAAGCTCAAGAGCATAGGAGTTCAATTTTAAAACAAAATAAATAATTCGTTTCTTTAGGTTCAATAGGCCAAAATTTGGTCTCAATGAATGTTAACCAATATTAAATCCATTACTTTTTTCTCAACCCATTTTCAATGTTAAACATGTTATTTTATAATTGAATACATTAGATATTTTATTTGAAATAAAAAATATGAGTTTGGATATTTTCATTGTATTGTAAGTTACTTGTCTCATTATTAAAAATAAAATTTTGGTTTGATGGTGCAAATCAATTTACGTTAGGTTATAGTTTGATCCCCAAAAAAATAACAATAAGAATAATAAATCAAGTATTGAGAGTTTACCGAAAATAAATGTGGTGCAGTTTGAATTTATAGGATGAAAATATATGTAGTAGAATTTGATGAATCAAGTGCTTGAGATTTTGGTAAAAATAAATGTGGTGCAGTTTGAATTTATAGGAAGAAAAGAAATGTGGCAGGGTTTGAATTTCCAAGATAATTATGAAAGATAAGGTGTGATAAATTTAGTAGTATTTTTCTAGAGAGTTGGAGCAGATAAATGGTCAAGCGAAAATTTCAAATAATAGTAGGGAGAAAAATTTGGGGCTACAGACAGCGAGGGCTAGAACCATAATGATAGTACATGTGATTAGATATGATAGTGATTATATATTTAATATATCATTTTATAGTATGGATTCAACAAATTTTGGTCAAAAATAAATTAATAGCTAGTAAATGTAATATTTGATGCTTTATACACTCTTTGCAGCAGGTATATTTAAAAAAAAGTATTTTTTAATTCAATAATTAATAATTATCTATTTATATGCTAATAACGAAATAAATAAATAAATTCAATATAGAGTCACCATTAGTTGGACGGTATATGTCTACCCACCCTTGATTTAAATTTATTTAAATTTAAAAGTAGACATAAACTTCCAACCACATTACTATAACCTGGAAAATATGTAGCCAGTTTGAGTTAAACAAAACGCTGAAAAACACAAAATGAAACACTCTGCTACAACCAATCAGCCTGGAACAACAATCAACCTGGAACGATCTGCTTACCTACCAACCTTGGAATTTTACTTCTGGGTCAATTGCCTCCTAAACCCTTCTGGTTGGGTTTGGGCTTCCCAGGTAAAGGAGTTGTTCCTAAATGTGGAAATTAGAGACTCTGGTGCAATTCCATTGGCATAGTTAGATGGTGCTCAGAGACCATGATTAAATTTGTCCATGTTTTAATGCATCATTTCAATATTTAATAACCATAATAACAAAACTATATAGAGACAAACAATATACTCCAGTATCTATAGCAATATATTGAATACTATATATGAACTCAGATGTACACTACTAAATTTAAATTTCTTGTATCTTAATATACATTCAAAAATAAATTACTATAAATTACATATTATTCAGTCCAAGTACAAATGGTCAAGTCTACAATGACTATTCAAACGATCCAGTAGTAGTTAATAGTATTAAAGCCACACATGACTAAAACCTAGACCATCATTGATGCGCATGGAAGATAAAAACAGTTGCTTATACACAAAATTTATGGAAACACAAAGTATGAAAAAAGAGATACAGATCTCAGGTGCGGCAAAATTCAATCTGGAGACTGCCTGCACTCACTACTTGATTCAATAGGCCAAGAAAATGCCTGCACTTACTACTTGATTCAATAAGCCAATAAGAAGCATACATTTACATTTATAAGATTACAAATCAGTGAAAGAGTTTGCACGACCTCCTCATAAATAAAATCTAAAATTTTAATAAAATCCACAATCTTAAGAAGACACTACAACAAAGTAATAATAATCAATTCTAGAAAACTTATCATTTCTGCATTATTCTAAATATATTCATATAATCTAGTTTACTCATCATGCTCTTAATTGTGCTCTGCGTGAATTCCTTACATGTCGAAGATTCAAACGCTAAATCACTGGACCACGCATTTATGATTGTTCTTATTTTGTATCTCGAATTGCTTGCAATCAAATTAATAACCAATTTTACTTCTGAGTGCTAGGAAACATTCACTCGTAATTTCTTCCTAAGCAAGTCAGAATTTAGAATCAATCTCAATTTTTAGTAAACGAATGCTCACCCGGGCCACTACCAAATTCTTTATTTACTCAAGTCAAGAAAAGATACAAGGAACAATAACTCCTCAAGAAAAACTAACAAAAAATCTATTATTATCCTAAGTTTGCAGAAAAGGTATTCAGCGAGAATCCAAATAAGTTTAAAATGTTACCAGCATTAAACATGGGATCCTCAATATTAGAAATAAACAATAATGATAAAGGAACAGAACAGAAGGTTTCATGCGCACAGAGATGACACCACCCTCATACATTACTATTTATTCATCTCAAAGTAAGTGAATGAAGACGATATATAAGGATCGTGTCATCTCTTTTGCGAATGAAACACGGCACGCCCTCCTTTTCTCAACGATGATCTGATGTATTTTCCCAATCTCTCTATGCACTCTATCCACACAAATAAAGGGATTCACAAGCGAACACATACACTTCCCAATATTTATAAGTAAAAAATCCATTTTCATTTCAATTTATACCCACTATACTCCACGCTAGTCTACTCCTACTACTAACATGGTGGCAGTTAATGTTCTCCTTCTAGTAGTCAATGCCACTGTAGATGAATTGATATCAATGGAACTGCAAACAAGTTGTATGCTATCATTTTCAAAGGCCGTGATCAATCAACTTTTGAAATTGGAATGGTTTAGCTGGAATGGTCAATTATCAATATTAGTTCATTGGATGGAAGGCTTCTAACTTTGAATGTCCTTTTTGTGGTCGGACAACGACATTTGGAAAACAATTAGCTTGACTGGTCTATCCCTCTAGATGATTCTCTCGTCCGTTAGTTCTTCCGGGATTAGGTCACCAAAATCCTTTCCATTCGTTGGATTTATTTTCAAGACAGGTGACATGCAGGGTATCCATGACTTGACTTCAGTTGACTTAGCAAATGTTGTGTGCTCAAAAAAAGGAGACGGACCCAAAAGTTTTATTTTGAGTAGAAAAGTTGGTTGTTCTGGGTCAATGGATCAGAAAAAGGGTGAATACCATTTAGTGCGTTCGTCCAAATAATGGGATCGGTTCTAGGATATGTACGAAGATTGTATTAATTTTTGCATTTATGCAAAGGAAAATCAATATTAACAAACGAGTATTACAGTTGAGTTACTTTTTCGTTATGTTTATTTTTTCAATGTTGTTTATTTTTGCAATCTTTGTTAGGTTGTTATTTTTACAACCTTGAGTGTTATATATAATTATTGTAGTTATTTAAATTAAATAATTAGTAAATATTTCAAAAATATTAATTTATAATAAGAAAATAATCCAGATATCTACTAACACTTATTATTTGAAAATAATCAAGACATTAGCTAACACTTACTACATGATATATTTGAACTTATTAAAATTAAAGAAATCACAAAATTTAAATTATAACATTATCTTATATTAGTATTATTATTAATAAATAAATAAATAAAACTAATATATAAGCTAAACATTTATATATATTGAAGAAAACATGAAACACAATTATTAAACATGTAGATTTACTTAACTTTATCATGGAGATTGTTAATTTCTAAATAGGATTTGTTATACTACCATAATTTATAATGCTACATGCCTAAAAAACCATAATTCACTTGATATGACACATTCTTTTTTGAATTAATAAATTTAATTAAAAGAGAAAAAGACAAAAGTTAGTAAACCTTTGATTTGTGTTTATTAAAATGAATATTTTGGAATATTATGTGAAGTTAAATTTCTACCATACACTTAATATTATGATAATTAAATTAAAATTATAGAAACTCTATTCCAAAATAGACACTCTATCCACATAATGACCTTTGTATATATACAAATTTGTAACTTGTAATTTTTTTATATTTAATTAAAAGAGAAAAAGGGAAAAAGTAGTCAACATTTGATTTGTGTATATTAAAATGAATATTTTAGAATATTATGTGAAGTTAAATTTCTACCATACACTTAATATTATTGATAATTAAGTTAAAATTATAGAAACTCTATTCCAAAATAGACACTCTATCTACATAATAACCTTTTGTATGTACAAAAATTTATAATTTATAATGTTTTTAGATATTCTTGTGAAATGACATCGCTAAATTTCTAAGCCTCTCCCAAAAAAGGAGTAAAATTTTAGATACATCAGTCAAATTATTTTGAATTCTTATTTACTTCAGATTATTTCATTTAAGATTTTTAAATTAGGCTGGAGTTTAAGAAATATTAATAGAATTTTTTCTTAATTTTTTTTTAATATAATTATTATAATTATTATTGGTTATGGTAAATAGCTAGATATTTTTAGATGTTCTTCTATTTTTTACTATTGGTTTGTATTTTAGATTTTTAAAAAAAAAATTAAAATACATGTAAGCAATCCATGTTCAGTGGAGGCCAGTGGCTTTAAGTTTGTTGGTCAATGAAGGACCACTCTGTTGCTTCAGGGTCGACAATCACCCTCAACTTGCACCTGAGAGGGGGTGTTGTGGAACAGGGAAAATATAGAGTTGCAAGGGGCGAAAGAGGTAAAAAATATTCACAACAAGAACAAACTAATGGTGGCCCCACCTACAAAATATTCTTCATGGGAAAAACTCTACAACAACACGTCCCGAACAAGCTGGAAATGCCCCGCAACCATACATAGTAGAACAACTGGGCCAAACAATAGCATTGAAGATAGACAATCTAGTAACAGATGAAAATTGCAAGAAATATGAATCACAAGGGATAATATGTTGTTTTAATTGATTCTGGACTAAACTAATGGAGCTCTTCCATTGGATTTTTACAAACTGGACCACAAAATGTGAAGTTCATCTCTTCTCTAATGGTTTTTTTATTCTTAAATTCCAATCCTCAAATGATCACATTGGGATCAGGGCCTAAGTATTAGCTAAAATTTCAAAGTGCTCAAAAATGCTTCAAAACAGGTTCAGAATCGGATCGACCAGTAGAGTGGGATTCGAATTGGTGGTTGTCATGGAGTCTTGAACTCTACATATAGCATCGGGGATTGCACATCCATGGAAAATTTGAACGAAGAATAGACAATAAGTTCAAATTGTAGAACGAAGTGAACGAAGCGACAACGAGGACGGATGGATGACTGTACATCGCATCAGATATTATTATGTTTACCATTATTTCATCACAAGTTAAGATATCACGGCCTAAGGATTAGCTAAAATTTCAAAGTGCTCAAAAATTCTCCATATAGCATCGGGGATTACACATCCATAATTCCAACGCAACTCGTTTCATCGAATTCTGAGTTCGTATGATTGAGTTATGATCTGTTGTTCCCTTTCCAAAACAGGATCAGAACCGGATCGACTAGTAGAGTGGGATTCGAATTGGTGGTTGTCATGGAGTCTTGAACTCTACATATAGCATCGGGGATTGCACATCCATGGAAATTTTGAACAAATAATAGACAATAAGTTCAAATTGTAGAACGAAGTGAACGAAGCGACAACGAGGACGGATGGATGAGTGTACATCACATCAGATATTATTATGTTTACCATTCATTCATCACAAGTTAAGATATCAGGGCCTAAGGATTAGCTAAAATTTAAAAGTGCTCAAAAATTCTTGAAACCAGGACGAGAGCGTAGAGCTCGTCACCAGGATTCTAACCCAACTCATTTCGATTTGAAGCATTTTTTAGCACTTTGAAATTTTAACTAATCCTTAGGCCCTAATCCCAATCTGATCATCGGAGGCTAGAGATATTGTTATCCAAGAAGGATCATGGTTCTTGGGATGCACGAACCTCTTTATCACCCCATGGTCCGATAATTTGATGCAAACACTATGGCGATTACTAGAATGTCGATATGGGTCATATTATACAATCTCCCCCTTCATTTCTGGAATGAGCACGTTATTGAAGGTATTGGGAACATCATCGAGCGATACATCAAGACCGATATACAAATATTAGAGGAGATAATGTACACTTTCACATGCATCTGCATGAAAGTAGATCTTAGCAAGGGATTACCGGAAAGTGTCCTAATGATTCACAAAAAAAAAAATTGGATGCATCCCCTAGACTATGAAAATATTTCATTCAGATGAAAACTTTATAGGTAGACGAGACACTTACAAAACACATGCCAGTATGCCATGAAAGAAAATGAAAAAAATAATAAGACTCAAAAACAAAACAAAGGTTGGCAATATCCCCCACTCGAGCCAGACGATGATGCAAAAGAAGAAGAGGATGTGTTTTTCCCCATGGAAAACAATTAGACAAAAAATGAACCAGAGGTACAAGGAAATGATTCACTGGATCATTTTGATCTAAAAAATCTTCCAAAAAAGTCAGATAGGAATACAAAGGATACAGAAAATTGTGGGAATAAACGACATCACATATTAGATAACTCAGTTTCAGACAAGGACAATGGAACACTTGCAACAGACAATCACATGTCCTTGTCTGTACCATGACATCACAAGGTGAATGGCATTGTTAGGATATTCTGACATATAGGAAATAGTTAAGTATAACTTGGTTTAGTGTAGAGTTAGGTAAAGTGTGTTTCTTTACTATGTACATTTGTAACTTATAACCGGATGGTCACGATATGTAGTGATCTCACAATTCACTCTCTCCTTGGTATTACCGACACTTGATCCATGTCTTAACACCCGACTGGTCCATGATATCTATTTAAAGAGCATGGAGGATCATTTTTCTGGTAACCGTTTATGAGAGAAGCTTATGTAAATTTTATTTTTTATATTAATAAATTTCCTGAAGTGACTGTGTTGGCTCAGAGCATGGAATGTTCCCCTCTTCGAGGGTTTTAACCATGTCAAATACTAGGGTACTGATCTGTGATCTATTCGTGAGTGGTGAACTTTGGTGTTTGATCTAAGGAACTTACTCTACAAATTCCTACATGGTATGATAGCCATTTTGATGGCCGCATCTGTCGTTGATCCAAATTGGAAGCTAGTTTGACTACATGTGACTTTTGTTTGCCAGATTTAATATTTTCAACCACTTTTGGGCCAGGTGAACTGCTATGTTGTGTCTGGAGCATTTGTTACAGTGACGAAGCCCTTTTTCTCATGCGAAAAGGTTTCCAATTTCCCGAGTTATGTAATTTTAGATTTGGAGGTATAATGAATATTTTTTGTAGTTATATTTATTAATCCTTTTGTTTATTTCGACTCCCCCTGTTTATTATGGTTTTTTTTTTTTATTGTTGGATCTATACCCTCTTCTCTGTGTATGCTCTTTGCTCTGCGCTTTGTGAAATCTCGACAAATCAGAAAGAGGAAGACGAGATTTTTTTCTGCTGCGTATGCTCTTTCCCCGCGTCTTTATGCGATCTCAGGAAATCATAAATAGTGGAAAATTGATAGTTGTCAATAAGACTAATAAGAAATTTAAATTTCTATCGTAAGGCTTGAATTTCATTTTTTTGTGCACGGATTTTTTTTTGTTTTTTTGTAGGAAAAAGCACACACATTGAATAACCAAAAAAAAAAAAAAAAAAATCCTCTTCCTCCTTTCAAACAATTACAGAATCTTTTTACTGGCTCACTTGCTCACTTGGTGTAAAGTTAGTTTATGAGAATAGAGGTCTTGGGTTCAAGTCTCTCTCTCAAGCTTAAAAAGTTTTTTGTTAAGTTAATTTCTCATATAAATCCCTTTGGCACATTGCTGGTTTTAAAAAGAGGGTTTTATTTCAAAATCACATGTAAAAGTAACATTGTAAAAGTGACGGTGACTTATTTATAAAAGTGGGTCACATAAAGTAGTTTTTTTTAAAAGTGATCTTATTGTATTAAGTTTGGAAAAAGTGGGGGGGGGGGGGGTTTATTTTTTTAAGTAGAACTTTGTCATCAACTTTCAACCTTTGGTGTAACTATTCAGCATCTATAACACATTTGCTTCAAAAAGGCATAGCATATTCATCCAGAAATTGTTTTCGGAGCCTTTTTTTTTGAACCAACCTAATTTTTTGAGATCTTTCCATTAGAGCAATTAGTTTTAGAATTTTCAGCTTAATTTTCTTTTTTTTAAATGGAAAGTGCATGCCTGGTTATTCTTAACAACACCAATTATTTCCAATTGCTATACTACATGATAGACTTACTTAGAAGTAAAGGGCCTTATATAATAGCCACAGGACAAGAAACTAAACCTACTAATGGATATAAATCCGATAATTGGGAAAATAAGAAAGATCAAGCACGAGGGTTGGTAGGGATGTTCATTTCTCAAGATATTTGATTTCATATCCAAGATGCAGCTATGAGAAAGATAAATATTTTTTTTGGCATTCAAAATGAAATCAGGACCCAACAGCTTGAAAATGAGTTGCTTACTTTAGATCCCAATAATTTCTCCTCTATTGAAGATTTTTTGTTCAAAATCAAGACACTTATACTTATTTTAGAAGGTTGTAAGGTCAAAAAGTAAGACGGTAGCCTTATCTATTCCATTCTTGCTAAGCTTGGACCTGCATACTCTATATTTGTTTCCACCTTCCATTCCACTAGAGAAGCCCTCATTTCTTAATGAACAGCCTACAAGTCCCCCTCTTTTGATGCCTTTTACAATTCTTTGATAAGAGAAGAAGAAAAAATCTTACACCTTGGTCGTATTAGTACTATAAACTCTTCTAAGAAAGCCTTAGCAGCCCAAAAACTACAATATAAAAAGAATCCCAAGAAGCAGTATCCTAAAGAAAATGTTCCTAAACCAAACAAGCGTCTTAAGCAATTTCAGGCACAAACTGAAAAAGCATCTCACGAAATTGATAAGGAAAATAAAAACAAAGGGAATAAATCAGATAGACATTGCAACTTTTGCAACTGTGATGGCCATGTAGAGTCCAAATGTCTTAAGAAGATGGAAGCCTTGGAAGCATTAATTAAGAAGCACCACATCAATTTGGAGAACTCTTCAAATTCATCTTCAGGAACGACATTTTCTGCTTATGGTTTTCAAGCATCAAGATCTGATTATGCATCAAATGTATCTTCTTCTTATCATTCTCATGAGTGGCTCATTGATTATGGAGCCTCTTACCACATGGAAAAAAAAAATCCATGTTTTCTCCTTTAAATGATTGTAACACCAAAAATATTTATGTTGGTGATGATAGATCCCTTAGTGTTGTACAATTTGGAACCATTCATCTAGATAATGGTCATTTTAATGATGTATTATGTGTTTCTACCTTGTCCTACAACCTTCTATCTATTTATCAGACAACTCATTCAGGTGAAGGGACAACAATAGAATTCTCACCTCATGATGTTGTAATTAAGGACCTCAAAGATCCTAGACATATTTCAGTTACTGGTATTGCTAATGATTCCACAAGTTTGTATAAGTTTGAAAAAATTAGGTCATCATGTCTTCCCTCCATTTTTGTTGCTCATAATGATGAAGTGAGAAAACTTTGGCATGAGATATTTAGTCACTTAAACTATCGCTCTCTTCAAACTCTATGTAAAGAAAATATGGTGATAGGTATTCCTATGGTATCTTGCAAAGATGGTGTTTCTTCTAGATGTGTACTCGGAAAACATCACTGGGATAGTTTTGAAAAACGTGCCTCTTCGCATGCTTCAACCCCTTTGCAACTTGTGCACAGTGATTTATGTGGTCCAACACTTGTTGTTTCTTTCTCTCGCTGCAAATACTTATTAGATTTCAATGATGATTTTTCGAGGCGCACTTGGGTATTCTTATTAAAACTCAAGAGTAATTTTTTTAGCATGTTCTTGGCCTTTAAGTCCTTTTTTGAGAAAAAATCTAGACATCAAATTCTTAAGTTAAGATCAGAAAATGGAGGAGAATATGTTAAAAAATAATTTATCAAATTTTTCACTGAGCATGGCATTCAATTGCAACATATTGTTCCATATAATCCACAAAAAAATGGTGTAGCTAAAAGGAACAATCACACCTTAAAAGAAATGGCTAATTGTATGCTTCAATCTAGAGGACTTAGACTTAATTTTTGGGTAGAAGCAATTAACTGTGCAAATTACATCATGAATCAAACTCCTACTAAGTTTTTAAGGAATATCACTCTAAAAGAAGCTTGCAGCTCAATCAAACCAGCTATAAGTCACTTTCATGTTTTTGGAAGTGACGATTGGGCCCATATTCCATATGGGAAACATAAAGCCTTAGAACCTAAAAGTGAAAGTGATTTTTTGTTGGATATTTTGAAGATCTCAAAGGATATAGAATTCTTCAATGAAAATAAAAAATTATAATCATTAGAAGAGATGAAAAATTTGATGAAAATATATTGGCCTGCAAGCCTAGTTCGACTAGTGTGCCACCTTTGGCGTGTGAGCTTCATTCGGCATACGTGCCACCTCTCTCTATCTCTTCTACTTTTGACAACATTCCTTCTAGTTCAAATGATTAAATTGAGGATGAAAATCCTCCTCCACCTCCTTAATATAATCCTTCAGCTCCACAGCTTCCAAGATGGGTCTTCTCTATTCGGGATGTAGCAGGTTCTCTTGCAGGTGACCCTGCGGGTCAACATCATACACATTATATGTTCAAAGGAGCCTCTTCCTTATTGGCTCAAGTTCTAGAAAATCACGATCCAGACACATTTGAAGAAGCTTTAGTTCATCCAGATTGGGATGAAAATATGAATGAAGAATATCGTTCCTTATTGGGAAATGATTCTTGGGATCTTGTTCCTCTTCCAAAGGGAAGAAAATTTTTTAGATGAAAATGGGTTTACAAAACAAAGTTTGGAACAAATGGAAAAGTAGATCGACATAAAGCTCATCTTGTTGCTAAAGGATTTTCACAAGTTGAAGGCATTGACTATACTGAAACCTTCTCCCCTGTTTCCAAAATGAATTCTATCTGCCTTGTTATTTCCTTTGTCGACTCCTTTAAATGGGAAGTCCATCAAATGAATGTTAAATTTTCCTTCTTACATGGAGATTTTCATGAAGAAATATACATGGAACAACCCCTTGGAATGGAAAATTTTATGGGCTAATATTTGCAAGTAGGCTAATTTTCCATGATTTTTCCAAAAAAATATTTGCCAATTTCCATTTTTTATAAAAATGATTCACCCAAATTTTACAATATAAAATTATTTTACCTTAAAAATTGCCAACATTGTATAGAGAGTATATATAAAATCATTATAAATTTGAATAATTTTATAAATGCAAAAATAAATTCTTTTATAGCTTGCATGTTAGGGAATAGTCAGATTCACCAATGTTTTAAAACTTTAAGAGAATTTTCCATCCTTCAAATTTAATCTACCCCCTCGATTAATCGAAAATGGTTATAGCCTTATTTTTTACCTTAGGAAGTCTCACTATGGTCTCAAACAAGATCCTCGGGCCTGGTTTTCCAAAATGGATATATTTCTCTTAGATAATGGCTTTTCTAGGTGTCATCCTCACAACACTGTCTACACCATGAAAGTGGGTAAGTCCTTCATAATCCTTGTTCTTTATGTTGATGATATTATCCTTACTAGTAGTGATCCCAACCATATAAACCATCTGAATTCTAGCCTCAAAAGGAAGTTTGAAATGAAAGACTTAGAACACTTGCATTATTTCCTTGGTCTTCAGGGCTTGCAATCAAAAGAAGGTATTACCCTTTCTCAGTCCAAGTATGCCTCTGATATTATACGCAACTTTCACATGGAAGACTATAAGCCATCGCATTCTGATCCCTTTCAGTCTAGATTCAAGCTTTGAGTCACTTTTACTACCCCTAAAGTTGATGCTACCTTATACCATCAACTTGTTGGTAAACTTCTGTATCTAACCCATACCCTTCCTACCTTTCCTTTATCATTGGTCTAGTTTCTCGGTTTATGCACCAACTTCATGAAAGTCACTGGAAAGTAGCTAAAACAATACATAGATATATTTGAGGTAAAATTCAATTCAAGATTCATTATAGTGCAGAAGCATCTCCATTGTTGATTGGTTTCACTGATTCTGATTAGGCTGGTGACCCTGATGATGGAAAGTCTACTGTAGGATATGCATTCACCCTTGGTTTAGGACCTATTACATGATATTTTAAGAAACAAAGTGCCATATCTCTTTCTTTGTCAGAAGTAGAGTATCGTGGTGAAATTGAAGCCAGAAAGGAATTCACGTGTCTTCGTCAGATCCTGTCTAAATTTAGTCTTCATCAGCAACATCCAGCTAAACTTTGGTTTCATAATCAGAGTTCCATTCAGCTAAGAAAAGATCTAGTTCATCATCAGTGTATGAAACACATTGAGTTTCATATGCACTTCATTAGAAAGCTCATTCATGATCATGTTCTTGAAGTGAAATATTGTTCAACAAATGATCAAGTTGCTGATATCTTTACAAAGGCTCTCATAGTAGTGAAGTTTACTAAAATTCAATCTACGTTTGGAGTTCAGGAAAGTTATCATTATGGGTGGATAGGCTCTAATGCTTCCTTCCTTCTCCTATTGTGTCACCTTTGTAAATCCTTCAATCCTATCCCAAGTTGTTCTTAAGGTGGGATGTTAGGATATTCCGACACATAGGAAATAGTTGAGTATAACTTGGTCTAGTGTAGAGTTAGGTAAAGTGTGTTTCTTACTATGTACATTTGTAACTTATAATCTAATGCTCACAATATGTAGTGATCTAACGATTTACTCTCTCCTTAGCATTACTGACACTTGAATCGTGGCTTAACACCTAATTGGTCCATGATATCTATGTAAAGAGCGTGGAGGGTCATTTGTCTGGTAACTGTTTATGAGAGAAGCTTATGTAAATTTCCTTTTTTTTACATATATTAATAAATTTCCTCAGGTGGCTGTGTTGGCTCAGGCTGTGGACTATTTCCGTCTTCGAGGGTTTTAACCACGTCAAATACTGGTGTACTGACCTGTGATCTATTTGTGAACGGTGACCTTTGGTGTTTGATTTAAGGAACTTACCCTATAAATTCCTACAAGCGTAAATTCAAGAAGAAAAAAGGGAGAGAAACGTGATCTGTGGGGCTCTCCCTCCACTCCGGTGGCATGGATTCCTCTTCTTTCTATGCATTTTATTCTATATTTCTCCTTCTCAGCTATTTTTTTGTGACACATCTTTGTCTCTTGTGCCTGACCTTGATTTGGGCCTATTTTTGGTTAGTGTGATCTGTCGCCCTTTTGGGCATTGCTTCATATGAAATGTTGCGGCATCTACAATGTAACTTTTTACTATTTATAAAAAGTTCAATTTTTTCTTGGGAAAAAATAATAAATTTATTTAATAGTTCTGTATTGTCATTAAGAAAACAATTAAATACAATTAAATATGTCTTTGATAAAAATTATGATAAAGAAAAATTAAATTTACCAAAATACTAAAATTCTACACTAATTAATTTAAATTTTCATTTTCATTAAATAGATTTTCATTTTGACAGTAAACGAATTTTCATTCAAATCTGAATTAATTATTCATTGCCTCCTTTCTTTTACTAATCACAACCTTATTTTGCACCACCACTACCTTCCTCTACATTGCCTTCTAATTTTCTTGTAAATGCATAAAGTATAGATATATTATCATTGTCTATACATGTTTCTTTCATTATCATCTATCATTTATAAAAATGAACGAAGCACAAATTTTAATGCTACTTGATTTGTGAAACAATTTTCAAGAAACCCAAGGTTACGTATAGCTTTGGGAAATGTCTAAAAAAATCAATGGATCTTCCATAGTGAAAAGATATAAATAATGAAGTCTTTAAAATTATGCCTCTTCCCTAAATTATTGAGCACTGACTAGACAAAAAGAGATCTCAAGTTGAAAAGAATGCTCGCAGAGCACTTTTAACAAGTGTAGTCAGGAAACGGACTTCATCAAGTCAGTTGATGTCAGCAACTTCAAAATTGTTTAAAACATGAAGAAAAAGTTTATGGAGGCATACAAAATTTAGAATTCCATTAGACGAGAATGATGAACTTTCATGTTGGGCTAATATCTACAGGTGTCCATATCATGATAGACTTCCTGATGGTGTGAGGGATAGGGTAAAAGAGTTTTGGGATTTGAATTCTCATGTGTCGCCAAATGAAAAGGATTATGTGCAACGCCGTATATCTAAGGGAGTTTATGAATCTCATTCCAAACATATAACACAGTTCAGTCAAGTTGAATTATTACAGAACCTTATGGAGAGTAATACTGATGTGAAGATTTCCCTTAGCACATTTGTGAAGATTAAACCATGGTATGTCAGACTTATCGCTGTTCGAGACACATGTTGTTGTCGATACCATGTAGAACTCCAATTATTTTATGAGACATTTGTAAAGTTTGGGCTAAAATATTGGTAAAATGACCCCCTTCCTTCAAATGTTCGTGAATTTTTATCAAAGATATTATGTGCACGAGAGAATAATGAATTATTTTATAAAAAATAATGTGTTGGTGGAAGAAAATGTGCAAAATGTTCTCATTTGGCACTCTACGATGCAAAGTATCCCATTGATCTTAATGATCCCAATCTATCAAATCTCATTCTGAATTGGAAGCGATATGAAAATGTTACTTACACTCCTATTGCAGGTTCAAGAACAACATCAAAAAATATCACTTTACTTGATGAGATTCCAGTGACATCTTTTATGGAGAAGTTCGGGGTGAAAATATACAAATATATTAAGCATTTGCATATAGCACGATGGTAGGATTTACAATTCAAGCAATCATGTGATGTGTTCCCAAAAGGAACAATATTATCAGTGGTTGATTTTGCTGAGAATTACACGTTTAGTCCAAAAAAGGAGATACAAAGTGAGTATTATCATTCAAACCAAGTATCTGTATTTGTGCATATTTTGTATAGACATGCAGAGCTTGCTATAGATGGTTTTGATAGTGATGAAAATAATCGTGAGGTGATTAAAGAGTACCATTTCTACATCGGTGATGATCAATCACATGATACATGTTTTGTTCAACATTGTTTTAATGTTATTTATAATGAATTTTTGAAATGAAGGGTCACTTTTAAAGAAATTGGATATGTTCAGATGGTTGTGTTGGTCAATTTAAATTAGCAAGATCGTTCTTTTGGTTGTCTCGTCTTCATAAGAGAACCAAAATTGCGCATACATGGAATTTATTTGAGATAGGGCATGGAAAAGGAGAGCATGATGGTACTGGGGCATGTGTAAAACATGCACTTAGGACGCATCAATTGAATCAGTCAGCTTCCCGACTTGCAAATTATTTAGATGTTGTTAATTGGTGCAAAGACAATTTAAGTCATGTATCGAACCCAATGATGGCTGATGTGCACAGGTAGGCGTACACATTTAACTAAAAATATATTATACATGTCTAGATATATATATATATATATATGTGTGTGTGTGTGTGTGTGTGTGTGTGTGTGTGTGTGTATACATATATGTGTGTATTTTGTTATCAAAAAAATATTAAATATTGTTCAAAATTTGACTCATACATGTGCACGTGTGTTTTTCTCAAGCATGTACTTTTGGAATATTGTAATGGGTGATGTTGATAGATCATTGCCATTTAATTGCCTTGGAATCCCTCAAACAAGAACTTTACACTCAATTAGGAGTAATAACATGAGAAATATACATTATATTGAGAAACGAAAGTGCTCTTGCTTTTGTTCTGCATTTATTGATCAGATAGAGTCCATCAATGACTGTGAAATCAAATTAAAAAATTTGTTAAACGATGGAAACACGAAGAATTGACATCATTGCCCCGATTTGGAAAGGTGAATGACAAGGAAATGGAAAATGAAGTGGTTGTGATTGACAATGATTATGATCATGTTTCTGATATGGTTAGAGAAGGTGATGTCTTCGCTGTCATTAAACCAGAAAATAATCAAGAAAAAGTTCATTATTATTTATTACGATGCACTATGTCTAAATCGACGTTGCTGCAAGAGTATAATGATCCATCAAATTATACATACCCAATCGGTTCAATGGTGTTAATGGGAAATTTCTTTGAAGAAGTAAAGAAATGTAAAGATCATGTTATTTTTCAAGATTACCAGCCAGAGGTTATTTATGCCTAATATAGTCACTTGGTCATAGCAACTCGGTTGCAGTTGAAGCAAGTGAAGAGTAGAAAAAAACAATGACAATGGAGGCTATCGATAGATGATCGTGATGTCATTCTTGAAAATTTGCCACTAGCACATTTCATATGAGTTGAACACATTGTTGAAGATGAACAATGAACTTTGATTCTAGGGTTAGAACATATAATTGCTACAATGCATTGGAATTTATATCTAGTTTAAGACTATATTGTGGATTTCTTTCAAATAAATGGACATGTGGATGGTTAGATGTGTGTTGGTACAAACAATATATTATGATCTAATGGATTAGGGTGCTTTGCTAGATAATTTTAAGCTATGGTGATTTAATGTGTCCATGGTAATTTAATTTGTCCATCATGTTTACTCCTAGATGATCTTAACTCGCCCCTTCTTTTGCATGGATATGATGGTGATGAATGAATATTTAGTTAAATGTATATATATAATAATGGATTTAATGGTGATTTAATGTGTCCATCATGTTTATGCCTAGATGATCTTAACTCGCCCCCTTTTTTGCATGGATATAATGGCGATGAATGAATTTTTAGTTAAATGTATATATATATATATATAATAATGCCTAAGGAACCTATGAGGCCACAACTTAGCAAACCTGATATGGGTGCCCTCTAACAAAACAAACCAACCCGAACTCATTTCATCGGGTGTCCTCCCAAGGCACGATGCCCTCCACCCCACCGAGTGAACGCACAAGATAGAAAATGGAAAACGGCCTCCACGAACGTGCACAAGGCACCCGTGCGGTCCCAACTTAGCAAACCTGATACAGGCGCCCTTCCAAGGCATGACGCCCTCTGCCTAACCAAACAAACGCACAAGGGATAAAATGGCAAATGGCCTATAGGAACATGCACAAGGCACCCGTGCGGTCACAACTTAGCAAACCTAATACGAGCGCCCTCAAGCGAAACAACCCGACCCGAACACATTTCATCGGGCGCCCTCGCAAGGCGTGACACCCTCTGCCCAACCAAATGAATGCACAAGGGAGAAAATGGCAAATGGCTCGCACGAACGTGCACAAGGCACTCGTGCGGTCACAACTTAGAAAACTTGATACGAGTGCCCTCAAACGAAACGACCCAACCTGAACGCGTTTCATCAGGCGCCCTCCCAAGGCATGACGCCCTCCACCTGACCAAACGAACACACAAGGGAGAAAATGAAAAACGACCAACACAAATGTGCACAAGGTACCCATGCGGTCACAACTTAACAAACCTTATACCAACACCCAGAAACGAAACAACCCGACACGAACTCATTTCATCGAGTGCCCTCCGAAGGTGTGATGCCCTCCACCCCACCAAATGAACGCACAAGGGGGCAGATGGAAAATGGCCTGCACGAATGTGAACAAGGCACCCGTGCGGTCATAACTTAGCAAACCTGATACGGGCGCCTGCAAACGAAACGACCTGACCCGAACTCGTTCCATCGAGCACCCTCCCAAGGCGCGATGCCCTCCGCCTAACCGAACGAATGCATAAGGGAGAAAACAGAAAATGGCCCACACGAACTTTCACAAGGCACCCGTGTGATCACAACTTAGCAAAGGCTATACTGGTGCCCTCAAATGAAACAACCTAACCCAAACTCATTTCATCAGGTGCCCTCCCAAGCCGTGACGCCCTCCACTTGACCGAATGAACGCACAAGGGAGAAAATAGAAAATGGCCCACACGAACATGCATAATGCACACGTGCAATCACAACTTAGCAAACCTTATACGGGCGCCCTCAAACGAAACGACCCAACCCGAACTCGTTTCATCGGGCGCCCTCCCAAGGCGCGATGCCCTCCACCCGATCGAACGAATGCATAAGGGATAAAACAGAAAGTGGCCCACACGAACGTGCACAAGGCACCTGTGTGGTTACAACTTAGCAAACCTGGTACGGGTGCCCTCAAATGAAACAACCTAACCCGAACGCGTTTCATCGAGCAGCCTCCCAAGGCGCGACGTCCTCTACCCCTCTGAACAAACACATAAGGGAGAAAACGGAAAATGGCCCACATGAATGTACACAAGGTACATGTGCGGTCACAACTTAGAAAACCTAATACAAGTGCCCTCAAACGAAATGACCTGACTCGAACTCGTTTCATTGGGCACCCTCCCAAGGCACGATGCCCTCTGCCCAACCGAATGAACGCATAAGGCAGAAAACGGCAAACATCCCACACGAATGTGCACAAGGCACCCATGCAGTCACAAATTAGAAAACCTGATACAGGCACCCTCAAACGAAATGAGCCAACCAGAACTCGTTTCATTGGGTGCCCTCCCAAGGCATGACGACCTCCGCCCGACCGAATGAACGCACAAGGGATAAAATGGAAAATAGCCCACATGAACGTGCACAAGGCACCGGTGTGGTCACAACTTAGCAAACCTGATATGGGCGTCCTGTAACAAAACGACTCGACCTGAACTCATTTCATCAGGCGCCCTCCCAAGGCATGATGCCCTCCGCTCGACCGGACGAACGCAGAAGGGAGAAAATGGCAAATGGCCCGCACAAACGTGCACAAGGCACTCGTGCGGTCACAACATTGCAAACCTAATATGGGCGCCCTCTAACAAAACTGCATGACCAGAACTCATTTCATCGGGCGCCCTGCCAAGGTGCGACGTCCTCCGCCCACCCCTTGTAGCAATAAATCCAAATTTTTTTAGATGAAATTATTATTTCCAAAGGAAAACAACTCAACTCTCATCAATGTTTCAATATAGATGAAGAGAAATGGTTTGGTAAATTTCAAATTTAAGGAGAAAATTTATTCAAACTAGCTTATAGCTCACATATTGATAGCTTCAAAAAAGTATCCTAAAAATGTAAAATGTCATATGTTTCTATGTTCATTTGACATGTTTCTATTTTACATGTGCTTGGAAAATATTGTTCACAACATGGAATATATCCTGCAAAAGAATATTCAACATCTTGTAATCGAGATTTAGTTTAATTTGTCCAGAATTTTGTCTTTAATCGTTTACATATTGTACACATCCCCTTGTAATCTATATTTTGTTTTCTCAATATTTTGAAAGTTTCAACATGTTGTATGGAAAACATTCTTATACCTTATTTTGTACAAGCCATTTCCCTTTACTTGGAAGTTTCTATTTTAATTTCTTTTGGAATCCCTTTTGTGACTCTTTTCAAGTATCATGAATTTTCTTATTCATAATCGTATTTCTAAATAGTATAATATATAAATCTAACACATGAATAATGTATGTTATTACTTGTAATAATGGTTTCCTCATCAATCATCATAGAAGTATCAAATATAGTTTAAATATTTTTTCTCTATTATTATTATAATTCAACCTCATGGGCATGGGTGCATTAAACTAGAAAGTGTTCTCTTCCATGTGTTGTACAACTTGTCATTGTCATCCTTAAAACTCTTTTTTATTGAGATATAACCACACCATATAACCAAATTTTATTATTGGGTTGTTTTATGTTGATCGTGGTCCTCCATATAACAATTTTAAGTTGTGTAGGTTCTTGCACTTCCAATGGATTTCTCAAATCTTGATTGTGACCTTAACAATTTTTTCCTTTATAATTACCATTTTTAAATGGGTTTTTAGCAAATATAAACAACAACCAATTAAAAATAATTTTGTTTATGATACTTTTCAAGTGTCATGAGTTTTTCTATGCAATATTATATTTTAAAATAGCGTAACCTATGGATCTAACACCAAGCATGCTACTACTCATAATAATGGATTTTCAGGATAATCATCAATCATCATGTAAATCTCAAAACGTTTTACCCTTCTTTCTTTCTTTTAATAATGTAAAAACTATTCATAAAGGTGTGTTTAGCTATGAATTATTTCGTATGTCAGAAATTTTCGCTAGTAATGGATTTCACACTTTTATATTAAGAGATAGATATCCCACCCCTTGTAGCAATAAATCCAAAATTTTTTAGATGAAATTATTATTTCCAAAGGAAAACAACTCAACTCTCATAAATGTTTCAATATAGATGAACAGAAATGGTTTGGTATATTTCAAATTTAAGGAGAAAATTTACTCAAACTAGTTTATACAGCATATATTGATAGCTTCAAAAAAATATTCCTAGTTTTTAAAATTGGAAGAAGGATTAGCTTTATTATTTTATATTTTATTGATGGAGCATAAAATTTGAATCATAAGAAATAGAGGCATATGCACTTTGAAAAGGGTTTAAAATCACTAAAGGAATAAGAATGAATTCAATCATTATGATTAATGACTCTAGATCATTATCATTCATATGATTAAAAAACCATTATGAAAATTGATGTTCAGGGTTCATTTGTAGGCATCAATCATAAGATAACCCTTCAATGATTTTTCAAGGGTCTCTTCAATAACCCTTTCCCAAGTTAGATATTTCTCCACAGTATTCTTAATAGGTGCTTCCAAAACTTTCGTTGATTGTTGATTGTCCAATGCCTCACTTGTCAAATATAAGTCTCCAACAATGGTCTTGATGTTGGACAACTCCAACACTTCAAAAATATTTGTTGTGTTCCAAGAGTGATGATACATATTCAAGGTAATTATAGCAGCCAAGGTCTTCACCATTCTGAGAGGTAGTATTATCGTGTTGTGACTGTCTAGCAAATGACCAGAATGACCAATCTGATCAAATTACAACAACCAAGGTCTTCAACATTTTGAGAGGTAGTATTATTGTGTTTTGACTGTTTGGCAAGGAAGTCTGAGAAAAGAATGATGATACACATTTAGGTCAATTACAACAATCAAGGTCTCCACTATTTTGAGAGTTAGTATCACTATGTTGAGACTGTCCAACAAGGAAATGAGTAGAAAATCTATACACCATCCAATACGGTTCTAGTTACTACACAGGAATCATTGTAATCTTCCACAATTTGAGCTTAGGAGTCCACCACAACCTCAGCAAGGAGTTCACCACAATCTTAACGATTCCACCATAGTCTAAGGTAAGCTTTTTGATGACACTGTCTGAAATTAAGAAGTCTGAATTTATGTTGTCATTCTCGTAAGCTATAGCAAGGGACACATAAATACATGTTGATCGCAGAAAGGGCCAATACTCTACAACATGTTGTAATTGTTACTAAATACTTGGAAAAATTCAATAACTGTTTCAAAACATAAATTAATGCTCAAGAAGAATTAAAAGTTAAAACTAAATTTAAAGAAAATTATCAACAACCAAGGATATTGATAAGCAACAAACATTCAACCAACATTTTCCATAACAGATCACTTGCCTCTTATGAAATATTCAGTCATTGATTGAATCTATATAGCTTGGTGGAGAAATATTACAAAATTAAATTTAATTAGTGATAGAATATCACTTGAAATTATTCTCTTGATGATAAACATAACACTCATATTTTGAAATTTCTTTCAACTCGGGGAAACTAGACTCCATCTGAGCTTCCAAAAAAATAGTAAATAATTGTAAGTTTGCTTGCAAGGTCAAATAAAGTACTCATGTTGAACGTAAAAGTTTGACTGTTTGGTCATATTCATCATCTTCTAGCCAATAAGTTTCAAGAACCTTTACTGCCTTCTCATAAATTTCATTATTGTCATGACTTTGCAGATTCTCAATCTTCTCAAGTCCTTCAGCATCATCAATATATTGTGCATAGAGATTTACACTTACAGTGATACCCAGAACCTTCTCTACTTTCCCAAATTTCAAAATATTCTCTATCCCTTCAAGACAAACAGTTACAATTCTTGGGTCTGGAAAGACTAGAAGATCATATAGATGCTTAATGCATCCTTGATTCACAATATATATGAAACCAAAAGCACAAATTAGTTGTTTGTCTAGGATGATATTACCCAATGTTATCCCTGTAACTGTTATGATAAATGACTCTTTATATTGACCATTTATTGACATAATACTCTATTGAATAGACGATGACCTATAACAAAATTGACAAACCTCTCGCATCTATTCAATTTTTTTCTTTGCAACTTTCAACATCATTGTAAGTAGCATCTGTATTTTCTTCAATAGTTATCATTGGCACACTGGGATCAATATTTGGAGGAAAATGGATCTGAATCTGATACTTATTGTGATCAAACCTACATAAAGAAAGAAGACCATCAATCATTACATTTCAGACAAAACCCACAAGGTGTGATCTAAAGCAATCTCTAAATTTTTTATGACATTAATGCAAACAACATAAAACATTAGAGTTTAAAACATAGTAATGCTTCACTAAGAAGTAATGTGATATCTCACTTGTCAGCAACACTTAGAATTGATGGATAATATCACACTCAACTCTAAAGAAAACAAACTCCCTAGAAGACAAAGTGAACATCAAAGGATGGTTTTGCAAGGGGGATTTTTTATTAACTGACCTGACATGCATTCCTTCTTCAATATCAGTAGGGGAGACTTTATCACCTAGTCCAACCACAAACTGCATTCTAAAGAGACAACTTTTTAAATACTACATGCAAGTCAATGTGGCTTTCGGGAAACATTGGGTTTTGAATTCATAAGTTTTTTTACGAGAAAAAGACTAATCACTGTAGCTATAGTTTTAGTGTAAGAGTAAAGTAGCAATTTTGATTCTTGCTGCACCTATAAGAGAATAATGAATTTTCTATATGATCACAACACAACCTGGAGAAATAGGCATACCTTTCCAATTTGTTTAACATTTATGACATACTTGGAATCATCAGTTTTTGGATTAATGATCTGCATGCACCTCAGTACCTAGATGAAGAAACAAAACATATTCAGATCAATTAGATGTGATAGAGACTGATAAATGCTTGACCATTTTTACGCTTCTTTACAAGAGGAGGACCTTCTTTATTTTCTTGATGATGACAAGGATTTTTTTGAACAGAGGAATACGACAGCACTGTAGCAAGAAGAGAAAAACCTTGTGGTAGAAAAAAAGGAGCTTCTTTTTTACAGATATTTTGTGGCTTCCCCTAAAAATAAGGGTGATGATATTCTAGCTCAAGAAAAAGAAGTAGAACATGTAGAAACTTTTATGAAGAAATTTCAGGATAGTGGTCTGAAGGCATTGCAACCATCCTATGTGGATTTTATGCAAATGTATATGTGGCTATCTATGTATTGTGAAGTAAAATACACATTTTTTCGATCTATGGCAAGGTGTCGACCTAATTGGGACGCTTATGAAATATATATTAAATCCTTGATTAAATGTGGCATGTTGGATAGGGCTGAGGGGGTTTTTTTAGAGTTGCAAAAGGATGGTGACATTGGTATTAAATCCAAGATGTGCAACATAATATTGGAGGGATATCTCAATGCTGGTCAAGAATAAAGGATCAAACAATTATATGATGAAATGTACCATAAATGTGAAGGTTGATGGAAATCAACTCAAGGGAAAAGATAGTAGGTCAATGTGCAACTTAATGTTAGATGTTACTGGTGCATATAAAAACCTTGACTTTCAAACACGGTATTTGAAAATTGTGAATTATAAAGACTATGAACTTTGGGCCTTTGATTTTCGCCATTTCGTAGAGGAATTTTGTCAACAGTCTGAAATAAACTTTGAGATTCATGACACTGCAATTGATGCACTAATTTTGGCACTATAATGTCTCCTGAATCCATATTTCATGATGAACACCAGCGACAGTGACTATCATATCAACAAAAGTGCCACTAAAAACAAATCTTCACACGTGTAGGAAGATGGTTGATGAGCTATTTTCAAGTAATAGAAAGCCAAAAGTCGAAATGATTGGTAATATCAAAGAAAAGAGAGACAAAATTGTAATTGACATTATTATGCAAGTAAAAGAATGGTACTACAAAATGCAGTCTATTATTTTGAAAGATAGTTCATATGATGAGAAAGAAGTAAATTGTAATTTTGAAGAAATGCCAAATGGTTTTATAAAATTTCCCGATGATAGAGAGTCTCTAAATGTTGTTACCCTTATATGCTAGTATCAAGGTCTAATCTATGTTTTCTGATTCGATATATTTGGAGGGAAAAACATAACATGTTGCAGAGCATCGCAATACATTTCTTTTCTCTGTTCATTATCATCAAAAGGATTTTAGTCATCCAATAAAACCTTGAAAAATTACTTGGAGATAGGCGACAGTGGACACCTCATCAAATTATAGTTTCTGCTGCCAGTGGTAGTGGCATCATGACGGACGATGATGAGTATGGCAGGAAATAGGGCTTCCAGTTTAGAAAAATGATTCTTGCCTCCTCATGGATAGACATAATATCAATTTGTTCAACCTCCTCATTTCCTTTGGTTAGATACATAGGTTGGATGGCATTGGCTCGTTGTGCAAAGGAAAACTAGAAGAGATGGCTCCCTCTTGCGCATTGGATTGCTATGCAAAGGAACACCAGAAGAGAGGGCTCCTCCTTGCACAAGATATGCATCAAATGAAAAGCTTACTATCTGTTTTCTCTAATGAACTCACATTTATCAAAAGATGTAAGGGGAGTGAGAATGAAGAATTACAAGAGGCCTCCCTTTTGTAATCGACCAAACATAAACATGAGAAACCTGTTAATAAAATTGATCATTTAGATCAAGCAGATAGTGATGGCTTTTCCCATGCTCTTTACCTCGAGCTAGACATGATCTTTCCAAACTTAAGAAATCAGTTTTTCACATACACAGAAGTAATGCTAGAGGTTGTCTGCTCCCATTGAAAAGCAGTTCCATCTAGTTCTATTCTGGATATATTTTTGTTTTCATAGTTGTTTTCCAACCCATTCATGGATCTAGATAGGGATCAAAATGTAATGAATGATGCGAGTTGTTGCATGCTGAAAGGTGTTGTAGCTTCTAATGTGAAGTGCATCAAATTGTAAATACTAGGAGTAATCGTTGTGGAACATAAGGAAGTTGTTAGATAGGTGATATTATTATTTCAAATATATGTTTCAATAAATTGATATTGGTCCCATGTTTAATACATTACACTTATATCAATATATACTACGACCAAAGGGTCAATGGTTAACTCTGTGGAATTCGAGACATTGCTCTTTTATCTTTGCTTCTTTTTATAATTGCGTGTGATGACTCAAGTGATGTTTTACTAAGCTATTATGGTATTTCTCTTTATTTTGGCTGCTTCATATTGTTGTTGTGTGATAGAGTACTTTGCTAAAGATTTTTAGTGCCATACCAAGTGCCCTTTATGCGTCATTGTTTGGGTACATTATCACAGGTATTAAAATTTATATCTATGACTAGAGAGCCGTCTATAATGTAATCAAACATGGTGGGGACACTCACTTGACCCTCAAAGTAGACATGGTTGAAATCGCTGTATGAAAACTAATGTTTATTAATGAGCCGAATGTTGTTGAGATGTTATCTGGCCTTGAGCCCCGAAGAATCCAATTGACCTTATGTACCAGGATGAGGGGAAATGCCATGTGAATTTCCCCAAAAGATGCATTACGGTGAATAAAAGTGCCATATTTAGATCTATACTCCACAAATCTAAAATAATTCCAAGAAAAATGAGGAGATGCCACCTATTATTGTACTTATATACCAGAAAAATGTACAAATGCTTCCCAAAGTCCAAGGGGTTAGATCAAACTTTTGTCATTGATGTTGTTGGGCATTTGTCTAGTTCAGTGCCAGCAGGTGCCTGCTTTGAATCCTATAGGGTGAGGCACACTAGTCTACAATGAAAGGTTTATTAGGGATGTCATCCATGATTGTGAATAAGCTTCCCTTGGGTTTCCCACAAGTTTTTCCTTGAAAAAAAGAAGTAAAATGCCTAAAATGGCTGCTAAATATATCTATTTCTGTGGGACTGTCAGGTTGGCTAGATTCTAAAGACAATGTATTCAGCAAAAGGTGGAGAAATGGGTGTATATTTATTATTTGAGAATCATTACATAATCATAACAACTGAGAGCCAAAAAACTACAGGTAGAAGTACAGATAATCCTTCTATAAAACAACATAAAACATGAAGTTATATATATTTTGATAAAAAATTAAATAAAATGCAGTTAGAGACTAGCATTACACTTGGAATCTACCATTGATTTTCATACAATAAATATAATTCAGATATTGACAGGAGTAGAAAAATGCATCTTGAGATCATGTTCCTCGGAAAAATACTCTCTATTAACATCACTCGTTGGAATATCCTCATTGGATTTAATGGCCAAGGTTGTATCTCGAACGTGGACTGGAAATCCATATTCAAGATCAAGGAGACACACCTAACAAACGTTTTTGAGTTACAACATGTTTGGAAAACCTCTGTTTTCTTGTACCTTGCTTCATGGCTTGGTCTCCACCTGAAAAATGTAAATGGTCTGGTGCAAATTTTACACTCTTTGTCAAAATTTTCTTTTGTCTGCACCCAGAAAAAAAATTCATTTAAACTCAATTCGACCACATATATGCCAGTGATTTTATAATCCATATATAAATATACATTACATATAGTACACAAGCGCTAAAATTTGAAATATTAAAATTCATGCATAAGAAATAAGTAATGATACAATAAAATAACTAGAGAAATAAGACCGGATACTACCTCTCAATTCTATCTCTCTACTATTTCAAACTTGCCTACTGTGTTGTTCCTCTAGACAGTACATCATAGAGTTGTAAACATCAACACCTTCCAAAATTTTAAAAAATTTAGATCATCCTTCTTGACCACGTTCTCATGTTTTGATTTGAACATTAAAGTGATCTAGAAGCCTAGAAGAGTAACTAGCATGGTCAATGATATCAACTCAACTAAGCTATTGTGCACCACATGCTGGAATACAATCATACCCTGACATTAATGCATACCACATAAAACATTAGTTATAAAAACATAGTAATGCTTCACTAAGAAGTAAAGTGATATCTCACGTGTCAGCGACACTTAGAATTGATGGATAATATCACACTCAAATCTAAAGGAAACAAACTCCCTAGAAGAAAAATTGAACATAAAAGGATGGTTTTGCAAGGGGGACTTTTTAATAACTAACCCGACATGCATGCCTTCTTCAATATCAGTAGGGGAGACTTTATCACCCAGTCCAACCACAAACTGCATTCCCAAGAGAAAGATCTTTAATAACACCAATTATAGTTAGTTGAAAAATACCTCTTGGTATAATAACCAAATATAATTGACATAGGGATGGTCAACATAAAAGGTAAATAACAACTATAGATCACCAAATTATGTTTAAATATTCCTTCAATAATGTTTCACATCACGCAAACATGAGTTGGAAACATTGACTAATGAGCACCGCGTGATATCAATCAACAATGATAAAGACATTGATGTACACTACATAGTGACTATAAGAGTATCCATATGGAGGACGAGAATGACTTATATGTATCGTACAACTCCTATGAAAACTAAAACCCAATTGTAAGGTATTGATGTAAATAGGCAAAAAATTAAGGGTGATGTGATCGATATTGCCATATTTATTGGTAGATTGATCAAAGCAATTACCCTCCCCTCCCTTTTTAGTTTTGGGTATATCCTTCATGGTTTATAAAACAAAAAAGAGAATAAAAGTAACATTTACAATTTATTTTTTGTTTACATTAATGAACCCCCACAAAAAAAAGGATACTCAATTTGAGTGTCTTCTTCTTTGTTTAATGATGTGAACGGGGAGATAATGGTATGCTTGGTACAAGGTGTTTTCTTCATGAGTTTTTAATGAGCCTAAAAAATATAAAAGTATGGTTAGAACCCTTCACATATTAATGAGTATGAGAATAATAGAAAGTGAGATTCCTGGAAGAAATAACTAATATAAAGGGCAACAACTTATTTCAAACTAACAAAACCATTGTAAGTATATACAAGTAGATATGTTATTAGGATTTTGTATAGTTGTTACAGGCTTTTGCTTACACAGTCAGGTACTTGGCTCCACCTTGCACTTTGGGAAGCCTCTATGAGCCATAGTATTATTCCTAGACCTCCTTCGGTGGTACCCACAACCCTACACCTTCTCCTCTCCAACATTAAATTCATTTACGCTCAGCCTTACCTGGTGTTTCCACCATTTAAGTTCCTTCCTGTTGGACATGGATATATCCATTTGAAGTCTTCACCTTTGTGCATACCCATACTCGATTACTCCCCTGATTGACAACTCCAATGCCACGACAAAGAGCCAAATCATGTTGAGGGTCCTCTTCTCAAGTAGAACAGAGTGCTCAAGGCACACTTCAAGCTCATAAGGAAGCATGGAGATATCATTCCCAAACCCCTACTCCTATACAACAAGAAATCTACTATATTGATATTGAATTTCGTGTTCAACATGATGAGAAAGTTGTCTAGGAGGTCTTTGCCTCTATGGTTGAGTGGGTGATGGATTCATGCCATACTTTAGGGCACCAAAACTAATATCTATATATAATCGAGCTATACTAGAACATGAAATCACTCCCCAACAAGTATTTTCTTAGAGCATAATGAAGCTCACAGGGAGATATTATTACAGATTGATGAACTACAAATGGAGCACAAGGATCCCAGTTTGCAACACTGTGACATATCTACCAAGTTGGCCCTTCAAATTTAGTAGATGGGATGGAGAAAAAACCCGAGAACTAAATATCAATCTTCCCAAGGGTTGCATGGTAATAGAATGGGCTGCCACTGTTCATGCCATGGACAATGAAACTAGGAACTTGCTGTGAAAACTTGTGCCCAGATTGAGCATACAATTTTTAAATATTCGTATGAATGATTCAGTCCTTAATGAGATCATAACTTTTTCATTATTAATAAAACTTCAAACCAAAGCAAAAGACATTAATGCCCATGAATCTAAGAATTGAAGACTGTTGCTCAAAAGAGCTTATTCTACTGTAAACTACTGCTTAGTAGAGCTTATTCATTTCCTATCCTACTGTAGCATGTGCCAAAATAAGGTTTCCGGCTGAAATTAGTGAATTAATTCAGCCACCTTGTGGATACAATGGTCCTTTCCTCTATGCTTAGTCATCATGCAAAACTACGAAACCTTGAAACCAAAATGTTTTCAGGATGGAATATTGTCACTGCTGGGCTACAATAGAACGTAGGTACTTGCAAATGAAAAATGTCATCAATTTTGATGCAAAAGTGGACATGATCTGCCACGAGATATGTGTAGTTGTCCAAAAGAGGATTGTTGTGAACTCTGTCAAACCATATATTTCCCCCTTTTCTTGAAACTCCCATTTTTCCATCACATGACAACACATAATATTGTCCAAATGATTATTGTTAAATGTCTGTATTGGATAGATGAAAACTTGTTACATTGGAAGCATGATCTTCAATTCTGTATTTTAAGGAATATTTATTCCATAGTCTTCCATAACCATTATTAGGCTACAACAAGTGCTAGTAATGAAAACCATCTGGCAGTTTTGCACCTAAGGCTCTAAGTGATAGGCCTATAAATAGTTGGGGAATGCAGTCCACTGTCATAGCTAAAGAGTTTCCCCTGAGAGATCACATCCACATTATTACAGGAAGACAATTCTGAAGCAGTAATATGTAGTGTAGAGCACTCCTTCCTGGTTATTATGGAGTAGCAAGGCCACCAGACCAAATTCTTTCAACCCTAGGTCACTAACTCAACCAGTTCTCATGTTTTAGTAGGGGTAGTGTCTTCCTCATGTTCTAGTATTTCTTTTGCCCTTACTTGTTTTTTTGGAGTAGTAGGGGTTTGGGTGGTGCTAGGAATGTGTCATGTCCTCTTCTTTCCTGGAACACAGGGGGGCCTTTTTTGATGCCCTTTAATTCTCTCGGTGATTATTTTATACTAATTATCTCAACGTCAATATCACTATACTTATATGGTGTAATAGAATTTTTCTCTTCTTAATATGAATCAGTAGGTACTTTGTAGCCAAGGGATTCATAAAAATATCTTATTCCTCCTTCGCAATTGCAATGGGTGGAGTCACACAACATTGGGCTCATTTAGTGAAGTTGCAACCATTGGAGTTGCAATGAATTCTTCCCAGGATTTTCTTGCTTTGTTTAGAGCTTGTACCATGAGTAACCTGATAAGGCCATGGTGAGATATGAAATATCTTGGTATGTTTTCTTTTTGTGCATGGGCTTCCTTATTTTGCAGGGACTTGAGTAGGAAGTACAACATATTGACATTGTGACAATGTTTGAGATGGTCAAGGAAATTTTTTTTCATATTCCTCTAAGCCAAATGAAGCACCTATACTGTCAGTAACCTAGTGAATTAACTATGGCTCAAAGTTTTTACTGAAAATTAAATATTAGTTTTAGCATTCACTAGATACATAAAGGAACATCTCAACTATCTATAAATTCACTAGATAGCATGTTTATAATGTGGCAATGATACCAACGAAGAAATGTTAAGAGCTTACCATGGTTTAATGTAGACTCTCTAACCCAGAGCCTACACGATCTCTTTGAGGCTCAGCGTACATCATGTCAATATGGGGTTTAGCCTGAAAAGTAGAAACCAAAGTTAATAGAAAAGTTTGCGAAAAGAAATATAATAAACATTATAAATATGTTTAACGAAAAGTATGGATACCTGTGTCATGACTGGAACCTGAGAAGGAATAATCTCTTCAGGCAGCCCTTGATGTGTAGCTCTAACTTGAAAAATTCCATAATGTTAATATTCATAACATATAAAATTATGTGACATAAATTAAATTTCAATTTGATGTTCAAAAATATAGATAGATAGAAATGAATGTGGCACCTGTACATGATCATGTCCATGATCTACAGAATGAGGACGAGGGGCAAGGCAATGTTCTTCTAAGAATTTTGTAAACTGCATAAGTTAAATAAATATATTGGCGTAAGTTTTTCGATCTACTAAATTTATATACACCAAAAATATCTCATCTTATAAATGTGTATTTTAAAATAGATCAAAACATGCTTGTACATACCTCACCCATGGTGTGCATTTGTCGTGTAATGGATTGCTCATAGAGGTATCTACATGAGGATGCATAGTCCATAAACTCATATCGCTCCATCTCCCTCAACACGTCATCTAGAATACTAAAAAATGAACAAACTCCTGCACTAGATGAAGGTTGGATTGTCCTTAAGCCGACTTCCACCCCTCCTATAGCAGCTGCAATATGTTCTTGTATCTTCTCCTTCATTTGTGATGCAGCACTGGGGATAAGGGCTAACTCCTCTAGAAGTGTAACTACCCTAGGTGGTTTAGGTTCTAAACGAGGTGCTGGAGGCCTAAATCCAACATCTCACATAGCATCAGATCATTCATATGTATGACCTTTTCTAGCTCCATAGAATTTGGACCCAGTATCTATATAGTTAGGGTCCATGTGCTCTAGGAATTGAGAAAACAACATCCTAACAAAATATTATGGCACCTCATCATTATTTGGGAACTTCTTGTATGCATACAGGAACTTCTCATAAATATAAGGTGCAATATTGGGATCATTGAATCTTGCAATCTTCAGACGTTTTTTGTCTTCAAGCTGCAAGTCAAATAGTGACAAGGCCATTTCTTTAGTGACCCTACTTTTAACTTCGTTGTACGAGTGGATACCAATCACTGATGCTCTCCTCCTACGCTTCATGTCAAAAAACACTTGGGTTGATGTTCCAACCCCACAATAAGTCTCTATCAAAGTCTCCAAATTGTGAAAAACAATTTGGAGACAATTTCAACTAGGGCAAGAGAGATTGCAAATTTTCAATTCATTGCACAATCTCATGGAATGCTCCTTCATCCCATCAACAGTAAGTAAGGAGATGGTATCTTCCCAAGGAATCGTCTCAGGAATATCACCGGGATGGGTGTAAAGGGGATCATAGCTCGAATTTCGAGAAAAATCATGAACCATATGACCTCTAACCCTAGGAGGGTGAACACCACCACCTGTAACATCTTAAATTATTGAAAATATTAAAAAATAAATAATTTATAATAAAAAAAATTGTATTTAAAAAACTTGTCAGGTCATTTGAAAATACCTGGTGGAAAAACTATCTCTTCCTCTTCACTCATACTAGGATGGTTCCCTTTTGAGGAATGAACGTCTCTAACACCCACTCTACAAAACATTAATTTTTTTTATAACATAAGTACATGAGACACACAATAAGTTTCACATTAAACATACATCAAAAAATAAATTTTCCTTTAGATTTTACCTGGAGGAGAAGTATCCAAGCGTGGGATGGATGCCACAGGCTGAGACATTGTTCTCCTTTTTCCCTCACCAGCAATACATCCAACCCCAACTCCTACATTTTCACTTATGGATCATAATTTTTTCACATTAGACACATGTCATTTGAAAAAAAAAAATCACATGTTCAAAATTGAATTTAACGTAAAATTGAACGTTTTAACTAGCAATTGATCTAATGTGTACCTATACTGTGTATAAAATGATCCTCATAATGGGATCTATGAAATTGGAGGTGAATGGGAACAGTTCTATGGGGCTCCTCTTGTTCAATTTGTTGTCTGGGCACACGAGTCATATGAGTGCATCCACCTGTGCAAGACAAAAAAATTTCACATTAATCAAATTTTCACAACGAATAATAAATATAATCTACTTGAAAACATGACATAACTAAACAACCAATGTACCTGATAATCCTCCTCTCATGGAGGGGTCTCTGTAGGGCTCACCTGATGCCATTGTTGGTATAGTATCAAATCAAATTTCTGCCCCTCATAAACAAATTAGAAAACAAATTATCAATCGATAGTCATGTCATCAGCTAAAAGGTCAACCAAGATAGAATTTACGGATTTATCTGAGATGGTAAAGTAGCTAAAAGGTATTCAGATTCACTTGAAATAGAAGTAACTGAAGGCGTAGACTAAAGATATAGACTATGAATTAATGAAGCTAGTTTGAAAAGAATACAGTGCGAATACTTACAAGGTTACAATGCAGATATCACAAGGGTTGTGATGAATTCTGAAGTCTAATGAAAGGAAGGTAAATGTATGATTTACCTTCCTAAAATAAAAGTATTACTTTTGCTTAAATCATTTGTGTCCTGTACACTTTGGTAATTGAGTTGATGAAGGATTAATTAAGAAGAATACATAAGAAAACAAGCTCACAAGTAATTATCAAGAAGAAAATTTATAACCCCTCCAGGTTCTCAACATGGTTTCAGAGCTATGGCAAAATATGATCACCTTATCGTTTCAGAGGAGTGGGATTCACTAGGCATTGTCTAATCATTATAAGTTTTGTACTTTTTTTTTGGAATTGGGTGAAAATTTTTGGGTCAAATCTTCTTCTTTGTTTTTTGAAATAGGTTTTTGACTATATATATAGATTTCACTACTCAATAATGTGATTCAAACAAATCCCTACCTGATTCTAAAAAAATATGCCTGAAAACCTTCTAAAAATTCCTTGGGAAGCCTTAGGTACCTTGGCTTGGGAGTCAACTTCATCCAATGATCCAGTTTTTCACCAATGCTATATTATGGTAAGATGTTTTTAATTTGACTTGATAACTATTGAATGAAATTTATGTATAACATATATTTGACAAAATGTAAATCTTAAATGTTTTGAAGTTTTCATTTGTTTATTAGAATGGGTGGCAATTTTTTTTTTTTTTTGGATAAAATTGAGGTGGTCTTCCACTTGATTTACGACTCCTCTTGAAATGGGAATGTAGGAGGATGTGCCATTGGATTTCTTTGCAAAATGTGTATCATTTATCCCTATCATTCAGAGTGTATTCATCCAATAAAACTAAAGTAAAGGTGGGTGCGAAATATAAAAACTTACTAATTTTTATGCATGCCTTTCTCACTAAGATGAATTTACAAAACAAGAAGTGCCTAAAACAAATTTATCTCCTCTCATAAAAAAAATTAGTGATCAATGAATGAATGAATGAAAATCACATTCCTTCTACAAGCATTTCCATTTGGGATTATTTCCCTTAGTGATCCGATGACCTATCACATCAATTGTTGGATGATGTGAATCCTGGCATCCAAACTAGTAGTGGAGGATCATTTCATTTGTCAAATCAAGCTTCTACCTCCCGAAATGCTCTTCCTTCATCTTGACATGACATTTGTCCTGTAGGTACCAACTCCCTAAATGATCCTCTATCATCCCAACATGATGTCAGTTTTGAAGCCACCAAAATCTCCTTGGATTACATCCTTTATGAATCCCTCCCATCTCACAAACACTCTATCCTCCCAAAAAATTTTATTACCCCTCCATTGTTGGCGACATAATCTGAAAAACTTCAAAAAATATGCCTGAAAACCTTCTAAAAATTCCTTGGGATGCCTTAGGTACCTTGGCTTGGGAGTCAGCTTCATTCAATGATCCAATTTTGCACCAGTGCTATGTTATGGTAAGATGTTTTTAATTTGGCTTGATAACTATTGAATGAAATTTATGTATAACATATATTTGAAAAAAGGTAAATCTTCAATGTTTTCAAGTTTTCGTTTGTTTATTAGAATGGGTGGCAATTTATTTTTTTGGGTAAAATTGAGGTGGTCTTCCACTTGATTTACCACTCCTCTTGCAATTGGAATGTACAAGGATGTGCCATTGGATTTCTTTGAAAAACTGTATCATTTATCTTTCTCATTCCGAGTGTATTCATACAATAAAACTAAATTAAAGGTGGGTGTGAATATAAAAACTTACTAATTTTTATGCATGCCTTGCTCACCAAGATGAATTTCCAGAACAAGAAGTGCCCAAATTTTTTTTATCTCTTCTCATAAAAAAATTTAGTGACCAATCAATGAATGAATGAAAATCACATTCCTTCTGCAGGAATTTCCATTTGGTATTATTTCCCTTAGTGCTAGGATGACCTATCACATCACTTGTTGGATGATGTGAATCCTGGCATCTAAACTACTGGTGGAGGATCCTTTCATTTGTCAAATCAAGCTTATACCTCCCGAAATTCTCTTCCTTAATCTTGACATGACATTTGTCCTATAGGTACCAACTCCCTAAATGATCCTCTATCATCCCTGTTGGGAAAAATACCGAGAGGCGGGGGTGAATCAGTATTTACTGCATATTCAAAACTTTTACTTTTTCATGCTCCAAAACCCATACGCTACTTTGCTGAAGCCAACTAGCGTATACACGTGGATATCCTTCATAAAACTCACGTATACACAGAGATCTAATTATGACATTAATTCTTCACTTATATCATTCCATCATTCATTCATTAGATGCTCTATAAACGATAAACATGTGCAGTAAGAACAGAATAAACCATCACACATAAGCATCACACATGAACACCAGGATTTTTAGGTGGAAACCCAAGACGGGAGAAAACCACCGCTGCAATTGCTCAGCCTTCAATATTTTAATATAGAGAAAACATCTTACAACATATGTGCTAGTGCAGACTCTACCAGCACGCAGGCACCCACCTGCGCTCGTTTACCAGCCTCTCCTGGAAGGGAGCTCCAGCCCCCTGACTCCTTTACCATCCTCTCCTGGATGGGAGCTACAACCCCCTGAACTCGTTTACCAGCCTCATCTGGAAGGGAGCTACGACCCCCTGATATCGTTTACCAGCCTCACCTGGAAGGGAGCTACGACCCCCTGACTGAAGGCTACAACCCTCAGCACCTCTATGGACCACGTTTCATCAATTTTCACACTGGATCCAAAGCTTCCTTTAGAACACAACTTGCAAGCCACGTTTCATCGTATTTTCAGACTAGACCATCTGCATACATTTAAGCACAATCAAACATCAACAACATATAGCTAAAACACAGCAGATCAGATCAGACATTTCATACCCCATACTTCAGCAAACCCTAGTTTCCATACGCGCTTTTCTTTTATTGATGTCGCGTATATACGTGATTCCGTCCACATCAACCAGCGTATACATCTGCACATAAACTTCACTGCGCATACGTGCTTTTTCTTTAGAGAAGCTGCGTATACACACGCTTCCTCTGTGGCTAACTAGCGTATGGATCTTCAACCATTACAGAGCTGCATACTTCTTCAGATCAGATATTCAGTTCAGATTCAACCCTTTACTTCAGACAGATGTTCGCCTCATCACAGATCTAATCACTCCATAAACAGATCTAGTAGATACAAATACATTTCAGATCTAGATATCTCACTTCATCATTTCTTCATAGGTGCATCATAGATTCAGATCTATCATCAACCTTTACCCTTTCCATACAGATATACTTCACAGAGAGGTATTCATTCAAGCTCAAACATCTTGCACCCACACTCATGATTTGCACAATGAATTTCTTCTCCTTATATAGGTTTACCCTTTTTCAATACCATGAGCCCCTTTTTCAATACCATGAGCCAAAACAATACCATGAGCCCAAAACTACATTGCTTCCGATGGTATTCCTGGACGGGGTCATTTAGACGAATCATTACCCAATACAATGGGTCAATACCATGGTGGTTACCCCTGGTTTTGCACTTTTTGAGCGCTTTTTCCCATACGCGACTTGGAACGTTCTTTTCCACGTGCATACGCGACTTCCCTTAGGCCAATCCACGTATGCCTAGAGACATACTCTTTTTCATCATAGAATTAGCACATGCTGAATTCCTTTCTCCATTGCCTTCTGTACACACTGTAGATACATCATATTTAGTTCATCAAGACATATTCTATCAAGCACAACTTCATCAAGTAAGTTGCCATCATCTTCATCAAGTGGGTTGCCATTCAAGGACAACACTCAGCATCAGATTGCTTAACAAACATCATTTCATATCATATTTACATCATCTACCAAGTCCAACAAGTCAAGAATAACTTCATCAGGTGGTTTGCCATCAAGGACAACACATGTCAACAGTCGCATGTCTTCATCTTCATTTAGTGGGTTGCCATCAAGGACAACATTTTGCATCATATTGCCAACAATCTCCCCCTTTGGACTTGATGGCAACCACGATGGTGTTTGGTTACCACAACAGATAGGTACATTAAGAATACAATGACACCATGTCACTCTCTCCATGTTTGACACCATTCAAACACCATGTCACTTCACTCTCCCCCTTTGACATCAAGGGAAAAGGGCGGACCAAAACCAACATACTCTCCCCCCTTTTCTCCTCATTTGGAAGAAGCGTTCTGCAGATCTGATATATACTGAAGTGACCAAGCTCCCCCTGAGTTCATGTTGAATAAACAAATTTTCAATGAAGTACATGACTCTATGAACTTCCTATCACCAAAGACTCATACTTACATCAAATATCCAACCAAGTGGATTTACATATGAGACTCAAGTACCCAACCAAGTGGGTTTACACATTTTAACTCAGCTACCCAACCAAGTGGGTTTACAAAATTTGACTCAGCTACCCAACCAAGTGGGTTTACAAATTTGACAAGTCCTTACATGACTGAATATTACTCTTTTACATCATGGGTCTCAACATGACCTTTTCATAACCAATACCAAAAAGACCTCAAGAGAGATCATATATCAGAACCATCATAATGCCAACAATGCATTATACTCAGCAAGACTAATGCTCCCCCTAAATCTGTGCATCCAAGCATCCTTTTCAAATGACTAAGGCTCCCCCTTAGTTTGTGCATATTGAACACTTTCACCAACAAATCATCAAAACATCTTCATCAAATCACTAGAAATAGAATTATGAGAACTGGAACACCACCTGAGATACCAGAAAGTATCAGAGATACCAAACATCACTGCAGCTGTGCTGAGGAGAGCTGACTCCAAACTGAAAAATGTCAGCAATCAGACATACGTGGTTTTCTGTGCATGAACTCCCGTATATACGCGACTGTGTTTTAGGAAACCTGAGTATCCAATACTATCTTCTCTATTTTAACCAGATCTGATCCTCTGTGAGAAAAAGACAGTGTTCAGCTTCTTTCTGAGATATTTGAATGCTTCCCTGGAATACAGATAGATAGAACATTGTAGTTGTGTCTTCAAGCGTCATCCAACGATTGTATCATAAGCACATTAGTAACCAAGCCTTCAGATTCTTTGCAGCATCAATACAATCTGTCCAAGAGAGATTATCATACCATAACAGCATCTTCAAATATGTGTCAATCATCCATGTGGTCCAATATCACCATGAAGTAACATATGTATGGAAAAGATCTCAACCATAGTAACAAACTCTACATGTTCTATTCTTATCTCTGAATCATAAGACTTCCAATTCATTCATGTGTGAGCACAAAAGATACTTTTTAGCTAACAAGGCTCAAAATCTCATCATAATAAACCATGTACCAAGTCATCATCATTTAAGCATGAGTATCACAATAACCAAATAATAAGCAGTCATAGTGCCAACAATGCAATCATTAGCATTCAACCTGCTGCTCCCCTTGAACCACTGCTCCAGATCTTCAGCTAGCATATAAATTCTCTTATCATCAATGCATACGCGACTATGTCTGATGAAACTCGCGTGTATACGTGACTTTTGTTCATCGAACCCGCGTATGGAAAGTGAAGCATAGAAATTTTTCACATTCCTTCATCTCCCCCTGAACTTGTACTTATTGTACCTGTCTTCTTCATATCAGCTGCTCTGTCAGAAATACATATAACCAGAATAATCAAATCAACCATGAGAGTCATCATACATTGCTCCCCCTGTGACGATACATTACTAAATCTCATAATGTATCCCACATCATTCCTGCAGCCAATAAGAGAAGTAAGCTTCAGAAGCGGATGACTGCAGTAGGGTCTGAATTCCCTACGTTTCTGATCGGTCCTCCTTCTTCTTCCAGATTTGTTTGAACTTTCTATTTGTGTGCTGGAAGTTATCCAATATCTCATATCTGTTCATCCTGCATTCCTTTTCTACATGTCCATACTTGTTACACGAATAACATCTCATGTGTCCAGAGTAATAAGCACAAGAATTATAATGAGTATTTCTAATCTTCCTTCTTTTGCAATCAGCTGCTTTATGTCCATACTTGTTACATGAAAAACAATATCCCTTGAAGAAACTAGAATAGGATCTGTTTGTTTGAGGCTGAAATGACCTGCTCCTGCAATTTGCTGCAACATGCCCATAGTTATGACACTTAAAGCATTCAACATTATTGACTGATTTCCTTTGAGAATTCATGACTGTTGGTTGACCTTTTGTTTCTTTCAACACTTCAGATTTTGCATTGACTTCCTTTGAATCATTAGCATTCCCTTGTGAACTAGATTCTCCTTTGACCGTTTCATGAAAACCAAGACCAAGTTTAATAAAAGGAGACCTTTGATTACTAAGAATGTTGTCCAAAATTTTTGAACTATCTTGGAACCGCAACAATTTATCTTTTTCTTCTAGTTTACCTTTGAGAATATTTACCTCAACCTCCAAGCCTTGGCATTGCTTCTTCATGCTTTCTTCTTTCCTTCTTCCTTCTTCTACTTGATCATTCAGTTTAAAGATTTCTTCTTTCAACCTATTATCTTGTTCTTCAAATGCTTGTAGAAGTTCTTCATGCTCCTTGTATGATTCTTCTATGACAGAGATGATTTTTGCTCCAAGTTCTTCATTTTTCTTATTTGATTTTTCCAAATTTATTTTGAGAGCGAGGATTTATTTTTCAAGCCCTCTCTGCAGATTTTCATGCATTTCTATCTGTTCCTTCATTCTAGAGATCAGCTCTTTGTCGATAGAGCCTTTCTCTTTAATTTCTCTTTGTTGTTCTTCAACTTTGATCTTGAGAACTTCTTCTAGATCCATAACATTTCTTTGACTATCTTCATCATTGCATGCACAAGAAAGAGAGTCATCAAAACAATTATCAGTACCTGTTTTATCTTTTCCATTTTCTGCTGCACATGTTTTCTGAGGCATCTCCTTACTTTGAGTAGCCTTTTGCTTCTTTGCCATGAGCACTTGTAGAGCTTGGTCAGAATCTTCTTCATCTTCACTTTCACTATCATAATCTTTGCATATAAAGTTAAGTAAAATACAAGAAAAATGATTAATACCTGTTTCATTTTCTATACATGATTTCCGAGGCTTCTTCTTTCCTTGAGTAACCTTCTTCTTTTGCTTCTTTCCCATTGCGACGGATCTCCTTCAAGTGATCAAGCTTCTGTAGAAGGACCTGCTCTGATACCAATTGTTGGGAAAAATATTGAGAGGGGGGGGTGAATCAGTATTTACTGCATATTCAAAAATTTTACTTTTTCATGCTCCAAAACCCATACGCTACTTTGCTGAAGCCAACTAGCGTATACATGTGAATATCCTTCATAAAACTCACGTATACACAGAGATCTAATTATGACATTAATTCTTCACTTATATCATTCCATCATTCATTCATTAGATGTTCTATAAACAGTAAAAATGTGCAGTAAGAACAAAATAAACCATCACACATAAGCATCACACATGAACACCAGGATTTTTAGGTGGAAACCCAAGACGGGAGAAAACCACCACTGCAGTTGCTCAGCCTTCAATATTTTAATATACAGAAAACATCTTACAACATATGTGCTGGTGCAGACTCTACCAGCACGTAGGCACCCACCTGTGCTCGTTTACCAGCCTCTCTTGGAAGGGAGCTCCAACTCCCTCACTCGTTTACTAACCTCTCCTGGAAGGGAGCTACGACCCCCTAAACTCGTTTACCAGCCTCACCTGGAAGGGAGCTACGACCCCCTGATATCGTTTACCAGCCTCACCTGGAAGGGAGCTATGACCCCCTGACTGAAGGCTACAACCCTCAGCACCTCTATGGACCACGTTTCATCAATTTTCACACTGGATGCAAAGATTCCTTTAGAACACAACTTGCAGGCCACGTTTCATCGTATTTTCAGACTGGACCCTCTCCATACATTTAAGCACAGTCAAACATCAACAATAGATAGCTATAACACAACAGATCAGATCAGACATTTCATACCCCATACTTCAGCAAACCCTAGTTTGTATACGCGCTTTTATTTAACTGATGTCGCGTATATACGCGCTTCCGTCCACATCAACCAGCGTATACTTCTGTACAAATTACAGAGTTAATTTCTCTGCCCATACGCACTTTCTCTTCAGTAAACCCACGTATATACGCGCTTCCTCTGTGGCTAACTAGCGTATGGATCTTCAACCATTTCAGAGCTGCATACTTCTTTAGATCAGATATTCAGTTCAGATTTAACCCTTTACTTCAGACAGATGTTCGCCTCATCTCAGATCTAATCACTCCATAAACGGATCTAGTAGATACAAATACATTTCGGATACGAATGTCCCGCTACATCATTTCTTCATAGGTGCATCATAGATTCAGATCTATCATCGACCTTTAACCTTTCCATCCGGTCTCGCTTCACGAGAGAGGTATTCATTCAAGCTCAGACATCTTGCACCCACACTCATGATTTGCACAATGAATTTCTTCTCCTTATATAGGTTTACCCTTTTTCAATACCATGAGCCCCTTTTTCAATACCATGAGCCAAAACAATACCATGAGCCCAAAACTACATTACTTCCGATGGTATTCCTGGACGGGGTCATTTAGACAAATCATAACCCAATAAAATGGGTCAATACCATGGTGGTTACCTCTAGTTTTGCACTTTTTGAGCGCTTTTTTCCCATACGCGACTTGGCATGTTCTTTTCCGCGTGCATACGTGACTTCCCCTAGGCCAATCCACGTATGCCTAGAGACATACTCTTTTTCATCATAGAATTAGCACATGTTGAATTCCTTTCTCCATTGCCTTCTGTACACACTATAGATACATCATATTTAGTTCATCAAGACATATTCTATCAAGCACAACTTCATCAAGTAAGTTGCCATCATCTTCATCAAGTGGGTCGCCATTCAAGGACAACACTCAGCATCAGATTGCTTACCAAACATCATTTCATATCAGATTTACATCATCTACCAAGTCCAACAAGTCATGAATAACTTCATCAGGTGGTTTGCCATCAAGGACAACATATGTCAACAGTCGCATGTCTTCATCTTCATTCGGTGGGTTGCCATCAAGGACAACACTCTGCATCATATTGCCAACAATCCCAACATGATGTCAGTTTCGAAGCCACCACAATCTCCTTAGATTGCATCCTTTATGACTCCATCCCGTCTCACAAACACTCTATCCTCCCAAAAAATGTTATTCCCCCTCCATTTTTGGTGACATAATCTGAAAACCTTCTAAAAATATGCCTGAAAACCTTCTAAAAATTCCTTGGGATGCCTTAGGTACCTTGGCTTGGGATTCAGCTTCATTCAATGATCCAATTTTGCACCAGTGCTATATTATGGTAAGATGTTTTTAATTTGGCTTGATAACTATTGAATGAAATTTATGTATAACATATATTTGACGAGAGGTAAATCTTAAATGTTTTCAAGTTTTCGTTCATTTATTAGAATGGGTGGAATTTTTTTTTGGGTAAAATTGATGTGGTCTTCCACTTGATTTACCACTCCTATTGCAATGGGGATGTACAAGGATGTGCCATTGGATTTCTTTTCAAAACGTTTATCATTTATCCTTCTCATTCTGAGTGTATTCATACAATAAAACTAAATTAAAGGTGGGTGCGAAATATAAAAACTTGATAATTTTTATGCATGCTTTGCCCACCAAGATGAATTTCCAGAACAAGAAGTGCCCAAAACAAATTTATCTCCTCTCATCAAAAAATTTAGTGACCAATCAATCAATGAATGAAAATCAAATTCCTTCTACAGGCATTTCCATTTGGGATTATTTCCCTTAGTGCTCGGATGACCTATCACATCACTTTTTGGATGATGTGAATCCTCGCATCCAAACTAGTAGTGGAGGATCCTTTCATTTGTCAAATCATGCTTCTACCTCCCCAAATGCTCTTCCTTCATCTTGACATGAGATTTGTCCAATAGGTACCAACTCGCTAAATGATCCTCTATCATCCCGACATGATGTAAGTTTTGAAGCCGCCACAATCTCCTTGGATTGCATCCTTTATGACTCCCTCCCATCTCACAAACACTCTATCCTCCCAAAAAATGTTATTCCCCCTCCATTGTTGGCGACATAATCTGAAAACCTTCGAAAAATATGCTTGAAAACCTTCTAAAAATTCCTTGGGATGCCTTCGGTACATTGGCTTGGGAGTCAGCTTCATTCAATGATCCAATTTAGCACCAGTGCTATATTATGGTAAGATGTTTTTAATTTGGCTTGATAACTATTGAATGAAATTTATGTATAACATATATTTGACAAAAGGTAAATCTTAAATTTTTTTAAGTTTTCATTTTTTTATTAGAATGGGTGGAATTTTTTCTTTTTTGGGTAAAATTGACATGTTCTTCCACTTGATTTACCACTCCTCTTGCAATGGGAATGTATGAGGATGTGCCATTGGATTTCTTTGAAAAACGTGTATCATTTATCCTTCTCATTGCGAGTGTATTCATACAATAAAACTAAAGTAAAGGTGGGTGCGAGATATAAAAACTTACTAATTTGTATGCATGCCTTCCTCACCAAGATGAATTTCCAGAACAAGAAGTGCCCAAAAAAAATTTATCTCTTCTCATCAAAATATTTAGTGACCAATCAATGAATGAATGAAAATCTTATTCCTTCTACAAGAATTTCTATTTGGGATTATTTCCCTTAGTTCTCGGATGACCTATCACATCACTTATTGGATGATGTGAATCTTGGCATCCAAACTAGTAGTGGAAGATCCTTTCAATTGTCAAATCAAGCTTCTACCTCCCCAAATGCTCTTCATTAATCTTGACATAATATTTTTCGTATAGGTACCAACTCCCTAAATGATCCTCTATCATCCCAACATGATGTCAGTTTTGAAGCCACCACAATCTCCTTGGATTACATCCTTCATGACTCCCTCTCGTCTCACGAACACTCTCTCCTCCAAAAAAATGTTATTCCCCCTCCGTTTTTGGTGACATAATATGAAAACCTTCTAAGAATATGCCTGAAAACCTTTTAAAAATTCCTTGGGATGCCTTAGGTACCCTGGCTTGGGAGTCAGCTTCATTCAATGATCCAATTTTTCACCAGTGCTATATTATCGTAAGATTTTTTTAATTTGGCTTGATAACTATTGAATGAAATTTATGTATAACATATATTTGACAAAAGGTAAATCTAAAATGTTTTCAACTGTTCGTTTTTTTATTAAAATGGGTGGAAATTTGTTATTTGGGTAAAATTGAGGTGGTCTTCCACTTGATTTACCACTCGTCTTGCAATGGGAATGTACGAGGATGTGCCATTGGATTTCTTTGCAAAACGTGTATCATTTATCCTTCTCATTCCGAGTGTATTCATACAATAAAACTAATGTAAAGGTGGGTGCGAAATATAAAAACGTACTAATTTTTATGCATGCCTTGCTCACCAAGATGAATTTCTAGAACAAGAAGTGCCCAATTTTTTTTTATCTCCTCTCATCAAGACATTTAGTGACCAATCAATGAATGAATGAAAATCACATTCCTTCTACAAACATTTCCATTTGGGATTATTTCCCTTAGTGCTCATATGACCTATCACATCACTTGTTGGATGATGTGAATCCTCGCATCCAAACTAGTAGTGGAGGATTCTTTCATTTGTCAAATCAAGCTTCTACCTCCCCAAATGCTCTTCCTTCATCATGACATGACATTTTTCCTATAGGTACCAACTCCCTAAATGATCCTCTATCATCCCAACATGATGTCAGTTTTGAAGCCACCACAATCTCCTTGGATTGCATCCTTTAAGACTCCCTCCCATCTCACAAACACTCTATCCTCCCAAAAAATGTTATTCCCCCTCCATTGTTGGTGACATAACCTGAAAAAATTCTAAAAATATGCCTGAAAACCTTCTAAAAATTCCTTGGGATGCCTTAGGTACCTTGGCTTGCGATTCAGCTTCATTCAATGATCCAATTTTGCACCAGTGTTATATTATGGAAAGATGTTTTTAATTTTTCTTGATAACTATTGAATGAAATTTATGTATAACACATATTTGACAAAAGGTAAATCTTAAATCTTTTGAAGTTTTCGTTTGTTTATTAGAATGGGTGGAATTTCTTTTTTGGGGTAAAATTGAGGTGGTCTTCCACTTGATTTACCACTCCTCTTGCAATGGAAATGTACGAGGATGTGCCATTGGATTTCTTTGCAAAACGTTTATAATTTATCCTTCTCATTCTGAGTGTATTCATATAATAAAACTAAAGTAAATGTGGGTGCGAAATATAAAAAATTATTAATTTTTATGCATGCCTTGCTAACCAAGATGAATTTCCAGAACAAGAAGTGCCCAAAAAAAAATTATCTCCTCTCATCAAATAATTTAGTGACCAATCAATGAATGAATGAAACTAACATTCCTTCTATAGGCATTTCCATTTGGGATTATTTCCCTTAGTGCTCGGATGACCTATCACATCACTTGTTGGATGATGTGAATCCTGGCATCAAAACTAGTAGTGGAGGATCCTTTCATTTGTAAAATCAAGCTTCTACCTCCCTAAATGATTTTCCTTCATCTTGACATGACATTTGTCCTATAGGTACCAACTCCCTAAATGATCTTCTATCATCCCAAAATTATGTCAGTTTTGAATCCACCACAATCTCCTTGGATTGCATCCTTTATGACTCCCTCCTATCTCACAAACACTCTATCATCCCAAAAAATGTTATTCCCCCTCCATTTTTGGTGACATAATCTGAAAACCTTCTAAAAATATGCTTGAAAACCTTCTAAAAATTCCTTGGGATGCCTTAGGTACCTTGGCTTGGGATTCAACTTCATTCAATGATCCAATTTTGCACCAGTGCTATATTATGGTAAGATTTTTTTAATTTGGCTTAATAACTATTGAATGAAATTTATGTATAACATATATTTGAAAAAAGGTAAATCTTAAGTGTTTTCAAGTTTTCGTTTTTTTATTAGAATGGGTGGCAATTTTTTTTTTTTTTGGTAAAATTGAGGTGGTCTTCCACTTGATTTACCACTCCTCTTGCAATGGGAATGTACGATGATGTGCCAATGGATTTCTTTGCAAAACATGTATCATTTATCCTTATCATTATGAGTGTATTCATACAATAAAACTAAAGTAAATGTGGATGTGAAATATAAAAACTTACTAATTTTTATGCATGCCTTGCTCACCAAGATGAATTTCCAGAACAAGAAGTGCCCAGAACAAATTTATCTCCTCTCATCAAAAAATTTAGTGACCAATAAATGAATGAATGAAAATCACATTCCTTTTACAAGAATTTCCAATTGGGATTATTTCCCTTAGTTCTTAGATGACCTATCACATCACTTGTTGAATGATGTGAATCCTGGCATCCAAACTAGTAGTGGAGTATCCTTTCATTTGAAAAATCAAGCTTCTACCTCCACAATTGCTCTTCCCTCATCTTGACATGACATTTTTCCTACAGGTACCAACTCCCTAAATGATCCTCTATCATCCCAACATGATATCAGTTTTAAAGCCACCACAATCTCCTTGGATTGCATCCTTTATGACTCCCTCCCGTCTCAAAAACACTCTAACCTCCCAAAAAATGTTATTCCCTCTCCATTGTTGGCGACATAATCTGGGTTTGTCACTATAACAAGAAATCCACATTCCCTCACATCTTATTTCTTTTTGTTGTAGCCATCATCTGAACTACTAGAATGGTTTATTGGGAGTTTCCTTTAGTCAAAACTACTAAATGGATAATTCAACAAATAACAAATGAACCCTCTAGTGCAGTACTATTTTGAACCACCTACCGTGGGACTAGAAGAAAGACAAAGGAAATGTCTTAAGAGGAAAATGGAGGATCCCAACATTATCCTAAGAGATATTAGACTTTATGACATACAACATATGGATGACTCCACCATTGTAGTTCAATCTTCCAACATAAGCTTTTTGTTTGATTATCTAAAGAAGTGGATGAAAAAGAAGTTTCTTTTAGCGCTAGGATACTCTCTACGTTTCCACATAATTTCCATAAGATTGTATGCCTAGGTCACTTATTCAAGGGTTAACACGAGAAAAATAGTGCATAAGCAATGGTTTTGGGGTAGTTAAGCCTTATACCTTGAGAGTTGGAGAATCAATTTGACAACCATTCTAAGAAGTTATAGGTCATCCCCATCTGGGTGCATATGCTAGGACTTCCTATTCATCTCTATTTTATCAAAAAAATCAAAAGATAGGAAATAGTTTGGGGTTTTTCTATAATGTGAACGTCTCAGTTCTAGTGAGCAAATATATGGCCATGGAAAAACCCCTGGTGGGTCTAAACCTAGTGTAGGGCGTGGGAGACTTCATCACCATAAAATGAGAAAACTTACCCTATTACCAACCACTTGAATATGAATTTTTTCCATTTGAGAGTACGAAATGTAGGCTATATGAACATTTGGTTGTTAAATCACCAAAATTTCTCTTCCGCTTTCCTTTACTATTATCATTACTTGTTTCCACAGACTGCGTCTTCTGATTAGTTAAACCCAAATTCGGCTGCTAAAGACAATTTTCTCCATAATCTATCTTAAAATACTCCCTATTATAGCCAGCAGAAACCAAACCCTCTATCTTAAAAGAGGAGGATTTTTTTCATAAACAACATTGTAGTGTTTCAAAGCTTGAGAATGATTTCCAGTGTTGTATTTGTGATGAGAAAGAGCCAATAAAATATCTTAGTCATTCTTTTAGATTCACATGTCACCAGAATTTCTCTTCCTGTTAAAATATTTGGTAGCAGATACAATATGGAGGTTTATACAAGGCAAGGTTCTATTGGCCGAGATGACAAAAGGAAAAATTCTTGGAGAAGAACCACCAGACGGGGTTTTTTGCAAGGAAATAGAACCACATATTTGAAAAAATAAATATTCAATGAGCTGAAGATGCTTACCTAGTTGGATAGATGATAACGTGGCTCAACGGCAACAGGTCCAGTATAAACAACAGAAAAAACGACAGCTTGAAAGGAAAATGTAAACAACAGTGCAGAATGTTGGGTGAGTTAAGAAATTTGGGGTTTTATTATAAGAATAAAACTCTCGGACGAGAGTTAAAAAAATCTCGTCCGAGAGTCTTCCCGAGATTTTATTTCAACACATGATCTAGGTGGATATTGGTGGCCACCCACCTATTCCACTCGGGCCCCCACCATTGTCTGTTTCAGTTTTTCAGTTTCGGCATTACTTACTATTTTTGGCAGTTTTTCTGCTCCTGAACTTCTGGAGCCGTTTTGAGGCCTTAAACGACGTTTTTTGGGTATCGTTGAATTTCGTCCCGAAAGTTGTGGTCCTCGGACAGAGCTTTATAATGATGTATCATGTGCGTCAAACGGAGATAGTAGGCCAAAGTTACGTCCCTTGGAAGTTGAAACACCAATTTACCCAAACGGGGCCCATAGTTTTGGCGCTTCATCTCCTAGGGGTTAGGTTTTTGGATGTTTAGGGTTCTCCATTGTTTCTCAATAATAAATATGCCCTCAAGCCTCATTGTAACTCAGTTCAGAGGCCTGTAGCCACCACATCTCTTCTCAGAGATAGCTACCAGCACCCTAGCTAGTTTTATTTCCATTCTGTCTGTAAGCAAATTTTAGTTCTTTGATATTAATGAAATGAAGTGTTATTTCCGTTGCATCTCTGTATTTATGGTTATATGTTTATTCTGTTGTGTTCTTGCATAATTCTGGATCAACACAACTCTTGGACGATAAAATACCTAACTCTCTTCCGAGAGAATTTTAACCCCGACTAAGCCTAATAAAACTCTCGGGTGAAATATTAAAAATCTCTTGGACAAGAGTTTTAAAAAATCTCGGTCGAGAAATAGAGTTGAATATTTTCTCGGACAAGAAATTAAAAATTTCACCCAAATTCTAGCCCTCCGCCCAAAAGTGTTTCCCAACTTTAGGATTTCACCCTAATATTATAAGCACTTTTACTTGTGCACACTTAATGTCTATGATTTCAATTTGGGACATATTAAAATATAATTCACTTAAGTTTTATATGGGGACCTTTACTAACCATAATTTCCAACTCTACATATTAACTTTACCATCCTTACACTTACACTCACGTGGTGCATAAGGTCTTTGGGTCTCGACACAAGGTCACATGGTAGTTTCACTAGAGCCAAACTCACCTTTTTCACATGGAATTCATGTTCTATAGTAGAGATAACTTAACGTGATCTGATGGTCATGTGTAATTGATGGAATGAGTAGGGTTTATTTCCCTTCCTCTATTCATTATCATTTATTTGTTTTTTTGGCACCAAGGTTTTTCTATGTGGAGGAATGCAACGGGTTTTGAATTTCATTCTAGACATGTTATCTTATACTGTTGTTCGTTTGAACTATTATACATATCTGGCCTCTTGTAGCTTTTGTGTGTTCTTAAATTTTTTCCTCCATGCAGCCAAATGCAAAGAGAGTTAATGTAAGCATAATGTATGAATTTCCATTCTATTTAGATAAGATTTTTAACTACTTGTTTTTTGTGCCACCATTGTATTATTTTAATCTAATCCATTTTTGTTCCTTGCAGGATATGTAAGGGTTAATGTTTCCTTGAACCATACTATGTAAGCGATAATGTTTCCTTGACACATTTCATGCTTTCTATTAATTTTTTTATGCCGATGCTTTTATGGTTTGGTAGAGTCCGAGGGTTTTCAATCGAGCGTTTTCCCTTCCAGGTACATCAAGAGAAAAAATTTCCTTTTAGTTATAGAACCTTGAAATTTAAATATATTTTTTATTCTTTATTTTAATAAGGTTATGGATTTTATTCTTTTTTCCCTGCAATCAGGTTTGTGGTGGAGAAAATGGACATAGTTCCTTTTTATTGTTTGCCATGATTGTTTTGGGTAATTCCATTTTCATTTTTCCGTTGTCATTTTATTTTCCATATCTTCTTGCAAGGCATTTTCCTCTCAGTGAACTTCTATTAAGAAGAGCAGATATTTCCTCTCTATATCAGGGATTCTAATTCAATTCAATTTGAGGTTTTTGTTTAATTTTTATGTCAGGCTTACCGCCTTACCTAGAATTGGGTTATCTTTCTCAATACTAGTATTGGGGTTTTAATCCTCACCAAGGTCTTTAAGGATTACACAGATCTTTCGTCCTCAAGGTTCTAATACCTACCTCTATGTAGTGGAGTGTTATTAATAGTCAAATTCTCTTATATATATATATAATTTTATTTACCTTATTGAAAATTATAATGAAATAGTGTTACCAATTGCAGGTGGCCTAGATGGATTTCATGGAAACCTTTTTTCTTAGGTATAGTCATTATGACCCACTCTTTCTGCACCGTACCACCAATTTACCCATTGATTTTTTCTGGTTCATTTATTGACAAGTCTAATTTTCTTTATTACACGTATATGATACCTCAACCTTGAATTTTGTTCATTGATTTAATGTACTACACTGATATCGTGAGGCTTGAATCCTAGAAACTTCAACGTAAATGTTGGAAACTTGCACATTTGGTCGAGTTCCTTATTTAAATTCTAGTTTTTAGCCCCTTTGTGGATTGGGAATTTTGTAGAATTTAGTCCTTTATCACCATGCCTGGCATAATTTTACTAGTCGCTCTTTCCCATTTTTTCTTACAATTGTTTCATTGTCTCGTCAATTGAATAGAATGAAACCTGTAATGTAGTATTGTAATCAAGCATATGATTATAATTTTCCACTTCAATTATGTAATATTATGGCTATTTGTATCATTTTAAATGCGTTCATGATTATTATATATGATAGTCTCATTTACATATGGCATAGTTACAGTAACACCAACCTTTTATTAGAATAAACTCCTATTTTTTCCTATTAATTTTATGCTTACCGACCTTAAGAACATGGGGAACCTCATTAACATTTACTATCATTTACATTGACTATAAAGGTCATGGCTAGGTTTCCTTCAGAATACTTAATCTTAATTGATGATTAAATTCTTTAGGTGTCCTCTGTTTGGAATTGCCATACATAATAATTTTTATTGATTCATATTCAAAGTACTTATGAATATCCCTTAGATCGTTTATCACAAGATTTTTCATAGTCAAGTATTTTTCTTTCCTCACATAAATATACCCATCATGACACTATATACAGATGGAGATTATGAAAACATAGGATAAATTCCAAATCCACACATTCCTATTTGACCTAATACTTGAGTAATGACATTAGAGTATAGGAAAGTATCCCTCAATAAGTTTGCATGCAACTACTAATAAATTTTTAACAATTTGTCATTTATATTCCATGTTCCCTTACTCAACTACTGAATAGTTGTTCGGCTTTGGCTTTAGTTATATCTATTATTGCATTTAACTATTATTCATAATTCTGTATGTAGCTCCAACCATGTTTTATTCCATATTTTAACTCATCATGTTACTTCATCATTGGTATATGATCAATCTAACTAGAGACACATTCCAATTTTATTATCAATAAATCAATAACATATAAACATCAATCTCTTTCCTATATCCATGTTATACCACTAAAATAAAATTCAACCTTACAATAACACAAGCCCCTTTATTAATCCACCACATTATTCAACATGAGTCTGTATAATATATAGAATGTTTCATATTTTTTATAACATAATTCCTTCATATATTACTTTCTATTTTAGTTGAAAAAAATTAAAAACACAATAACATGGTAATAAGAAATCTCACATAAGATTTACATATATTAAATATCACAACAAAATTATTTGACTAGAATAACTTTCTAAGAAAAATATGAGAGATAGAATGTTCCTCCCAACCAAAGAGTTTCCACCAGCAACTCCCCTTGAGCTCAGAATTCTGGCTTCTAGGAATAAAAACCTTTTGTATTACTTAGTGGTACTTTATAATTTCTTCCCACAAAATTTTTCTTAGCAACATCTATCTTTTAGGGTCTCCACCCATATTATTTACTTGGGATTTTTCTTTTAGTTAGAAAAAAGTCTTTCATTTTTCCTTTAAATCACACCTTTATCTATCACTACATTGTTCTCACTTTTCACTTAGCTTAGAATTTCTCTCCAGTTAAGTTTTTAGCATAATATTTCTCTCTAATTATGATATTCTCATAAGGCAATTTCTCCCCGTATTTTTATGAGAAATGATTGGGAAGGTCTACCATGTGGACTTGACCACTTCACAACATTCTAGAATAAGAAGAAGTCTCTATTTTATCTTGTGTTATTTCCAAGAAATTCCCAAAACTAAATATTTTATTCATAATCTAAAATTTAATTACATATTTATTCAATTCAAATAATGGCCTCCTCATCCATTAAGTTCAAAAAGAAATCACAATAGTACGAAAATAGTCAGGTCTTAAAAAAAAAGGCATAGGGGTATCATAGGTTCACTATTAGAAAAATATGATCTGGGGTGATGGGTCACCCATAAGCCCATTATTAATGGTTAACCCCTCAAAACCCTTCTCCAATATTTCCATTGTGAATCAATTATGGGTCATCCACAAAACCATGGTCACAATCATTATGTTCGATAAACTATATAAAATCATTATCCAAACTTGTCATTTCTAAAATCAATCACAGTTCATACAAAAATCATTGTTTAAGGATTAACCACATAAAGCCCTTCTCTTAATTGGAACTCAAAAATTTATAATTATGATGGTTACCAATCATCCACAAACTCGTCGTTATGGATTAATTGCTCAAAACCCTTCTCTTCATTAGTACTTGGTACATTATAATAATATTCAAATGTAATCAAAGTTGAATTCATCAAAAATACACAACAAAACAAGGAAATATAAAAAGAATGAAGGTTAGGAATGCCAGGTCCCAAAATTCGCTTCATTTGTCATATATTGGTTGTTATTAATGAAATCCTTCTCCTCCAAATCTCTACATTTTTTATATTTTTTATATTTTTGTAGTGTGTTTATTTTATTCATTTTAATAATTATTTTTATAATTAGTTCCATGGATGATTTAGGTGTTTTTAAAACATTATTTCCATTCAATGTTTCTCGATATTATCTTGCAAGATCTAGATCAATGTAGACCATTTCACTTTCTAAGTAAACTATCTATTAATATCATTGATATCAAAATTTATCCTAAATTATGAATTTGGCCTAATCTATTTCTATCAGAAATACGACATCAATTCTTAATTGATAGATAGAGAACGAATTAATGTAATGGAGATAGGTTAGAGTTGACATAGTATCTAGGTATTTTAGGGCACTTAAAATATGGTTAATAATAAACCATTGGTTGATAATATTCCTAGGCCAAAGGTTTCCTTGATTAAATAATTGAATTGGAAACTATAGATTCTCCTCTTATCCAGAGTTGGAACTGGAAACCAGATGTAAATGTTGACTTAACTTAAATCCAATAGGCAATACTAGGGGATACTCGTAGAATCTGGGTAGAGAATAGAGTGGGTTGCTGGTGTGACTTGTTGTGAGTGCGTTGAATAGTTTATCATGTCAATTCTCCCTTTCATAGCCTTCATGTTCCCATACCCGAGAGGAATGAATTCCCTATTACGAGAGGGGCATTCCAGAGGACATCCAGGATAAAATGCGATAGAAGAGGGTTCAATATACATCAGGTAAATATCAATAAACAACGAGGTTATTCTTAGTGAGTGCCACTTGAAGTTCTTGTGGATGGAAAAGATTTCACTAAAAAAATCAATCATTCAACTCATTCTATTATAGTTGAATTTATTTTTATTTGAATAATTTTCGAGGATAAACCAAGGAAAATATTGATATACATGAAAAATGGGGGGGAAATAAAGATAGGATAAAACACTCAATTCCAAGAAATAATAATTTTACTTATGCACAATAACATATTTATTTGTGAGTAGGCCATTTTATGTTGTGTAGTATCAACACTAACTAGTAACATGTTATTGAGATGGAATTTCCAATAGATATTTATGCTTACAATCAATTTGAAATATGTAAAATAATATAAAATCATAAAATACATTATGAGAGTGCAGAGAAACTTGAATTTCAAAGATTTTTTATTTTTTTTCCCTTAGCTACTATTGATGGTCCCTTAGTAAGTCCTTGCCGCCAGCCATATCATGTGCCTCCTTCATGTGCGACCATTGTGTCAGCTAAATAACTTAGTCCATTTGTCTAGATAGATTTACAATTAGCACCTTCTCCACATGCATAGGTCATACCCTGCTACAAGACTGCATTTGGCACAATAGGTTTTGCTAGAAACCAAAGGTATTGACGAGATGGTGTAGAAGGTGTGTTGGGAGGATAAGGTAATTAGAGATTAGTTGATAGGGGATTAGGAATGTATGAAATTGTGGAATTTTAAGGTGGATAGGGTGAAAATTGAGGTGTATTAATAGGCGAGGGATAAATTTTGTTATTCCTCTTATAATATTTTCTTGTGTAAGATGCTAGAGGTTTTTCTATGATACTACTTCATATGATATATTTCTTTTAGTCATTAATTTTTTTAAACTTTATGATATAGGTTTTTCTATGATGCTACTTCATATGATATATATATTTTACTCATTATTTTTTTTAAACATCATTGTTCAAGAAAGGTATGGAAATTTGAATTCAATTACAAAGAGCATCATAATCTGTGTAAGTGGCCTGTAAACAAAAATTATATGCCCTTCGTTGGGTTTGGATATCAAGTTGGCTACATATTAGGATAATTAATGCCCCTATGCATGGCTAATCATTTACAAGCTAATGATGAAAAAGTATGCAATATAAATTTTTCCCTGTATAATTTCGAGTAACTAGAAAAAGCCATGTATCGTCAAGTTTGTAGCCTTTGTCTTTTTCTAGGAGTATCAACCTTGAAACTACAAACACAAGCTAAAATTAATAGCCAGAATAAATCTTAATAAAAGAAAAAGCAAAAAAGTCGATTAAAAAGAAAGAAAAGTAATGCAAACAATAAAAGACATGGTACGATTTCTCAGTTATCCATAACCCCTAAAGACTACAACCATTTCCAAATATTATCATATCTTATTGTAGACATCGTTTGAGGCTATCTTTTTTTATTTTACGTGAAATCTAAACATAAAAAAATGAGGATATCGAATTTCTCTTTTAAGTTGGTATTCTATCAAGCTTGAATAAGGAAAATTTTATGTGAATACTGAAGTCTAAACATGAAAAAATGAGGAGATATGATGACTCTTTTAAGTTGATATTCCATTAAACTAACCTAAGGGAACCAAATTCTGATAAATTTTCCATATTTGGAATAGTATATGAATGGAATTAAAGCGTGTAGCATTGTGAAAACAATTGAATTTTTCAAATAGTTTGGATTTCCAATGAATGAGACTAAAAAGAATAATTCACAAATTCCTTCACTTAATCAATATACACCAAGCTAATATGTTATTTTATAACATAAAATTCCTCCATTTTTCACCCCAGCGAAGAAGAAAAACAAACTTTTATTTCGACAAGGATAGATTTCATTTTTTTATTTTTTTTCAGTTGAAGTGCTATGTTTTTAATTGTTTCCATTTTTTGGACATGGGAAACCTCTTTTGGCTTAAAATATATGTTACCAGGATCAAAATCCACCATACTTTTTAAAATACAGGATGTCAGGATTTGGATACAGAAAGGAAACGTCATGTAAAAAATCTAATAAGAAAAATTAGAAAAATAGAGGCAAGAAACAAAACCATTCAGGGATCACATCAATAAAACTATAAGTTGTTATAATAATAATAAAAAAAGTTCAAAATGATATTTATAATCACAAGGATCTACAGAATTTTTTCGCTCGGTGCTTCTTTTATTGTTTAGTAGGATCCTGTGTTGAACGATTTTTTTTGAACAAAAATTTATTTCAAAAGTAAATAAATTCCAAAATTCGCAGCATTTTGATGTAGTGAAGTGCAGTTGAGCTTGAATCATCTACATTGCAAGCAGTGTGAAAACGGGAATTTGAATATAGTAATATTTGATCTCTTCAAGGAAGTGTTAGTATGTTTACAAAATGTTGTAAAAATTTGGGTGCTTTTGGAGAATGTTTACGACTAGATATGATAGATTTGAGATAGTTGAGGACTAGGTTTTTGAACTCTTCAAAATTTGGAAAGGTTTTCCATGCTCTTTATAAATATTTATAGTAATAGCATGTGAAAGAAAAAATATGTTGTGAGGACTGGGTTTTTGAACTCTTCATAATTTGGAAAGGTTTTTCATGCCCTCTATAAATATTTATAGTAATATAATATGAAAGCAAAAAATTGTGTGCAATAATGTAGGTTTTATCACAAAATTTCCTTCCACATAGTTTCCAAATGGAATATAGGACCTTCCAGGAGAAAAAAATAAATATGCAAATTTTGCATAGTCTTCCCTATGCAACATGAATGATATGTATTCCATTAGTACTACCATGGAAAGTACCAGAGATTAGAAAGTATGACATAGTGATGCAGGAGCATCATGGTTCTAAAAATTTGTACATTTAGTAGAATATAGGGGGTCTTGTGTTTTTCAAAAGAGTTTAGTTCTAAGTATTTAATTTATATAATTTGAGTGATTTAGGTGAGGCATTTAGAGTATGATTTAATTAAATATTGAGAGGCATATTTGTAGGTGTTTTCAAATGTAGGAGAACATGAGTGATTGATGAGTGATTAATGAGTGACTAGGGTGGATTGAGATATTTTGAAATGTTGTAAATCTTAGATTATAAATTAGTTCATGATTTATGGAGGATCCTTAGGATTTAGTTGAATGTTGAGATCATCAAGGAATAAAGAAGAGATTTTAAGAATTAATTGAGGACTTAAAGGATTTCTAGGATTTTGTTGAGTAACCTATGGATCTAAACCAAAATTGCTTACATAACCTCTTGTATATGATTGTAAAGCCTCAAAGGAAAAAACAATAGGTAGAGTAGAAAAAGAAGACATTCTTTGAGAGAAATTTAATTGTAAGCCTATGGGCATATACAGAGAGAGAGGAAGAGAAATGTACCATGTAAAGGTAGATCAGGCCAAAGCTAGATTGTGAGGCATATTTTTATTTCTATCTGTACATTTTTTTAATGAATGAGGATATTCAATTCATTATGACTCTGTGTGTCATTCCTTTTATGTGCTGAGTGATCTCTAACTCATAATTTATGGTTTCGATGTGATAAACCAGGCTAAATGAATTCAAATTCAATGTATAATTCTTTCTGAGTGGTAAAGGACTTAATGACTGGGTATAATCCATGTGATTCTAGTCTGGATCTAATAGATGTGTGTACAGGTCAAGTAAATATCAAACTATGAATTTTGGAAGAAGAGTAATAATACAGAGAGTATTTTGTATTCAAGTTCGAGATGGTGTACTTGCTATATGAATAACAAACAAATATCAGCTCCGGAGCGATAGACTTGAAGTAGTCCGAACGAGCAAAGGAGGAGTAGTGGGAAGAAAACAGAGCAATAGAGTGGCAAAAAGCAGAGGAATTGACAAAGGCAGAGAAAAATTAAAGATTTCCAAAGAGGTAAATGGACGAACAAGATTAAAACACAGAATACAAGTTTTAAGAATCAATGGTAGAGATTAGTGCAGGAAGAACATGTGAAGATGAACTGCGTGCATATGAATAAATAGAAACGATTAGATCATATTTAAAAGGGGAATAGATCAATGGTATACAAGAATTCAATATTTCATACTTCGCAAAAGATAACGGATAGCGAGAAGGCTTCACAAGGTAAATTATTTTTCTTGCAATGTGGTAAAGTTCGAAAGTTGTGATGTGATAAAGAGTTGCCACATGTCATCTTGATGCTTTAGTGCATATCGCATATGATAAAGCATAATGGTAAGGAGGAAAGTTAAATCCCTAAAATGTCGATTTGAGGTAAGTTACAGATTATGTGATGCGATATCGTCATCACAACTCTGCATCGGTATTTCTAATGTTTAGCACGGATGTTATTTGTTATGTTTTGCAACATGAGATATCGTATGTTCTTCGAACTGTGATATGGTTTGGGGTTGTATATTATGATTGGTTCAAGGTATTTTGGACTCTACAGCGGGCAATTCCATGTGTATTTAGGTAATGGTTTGGGGTATATCTGTGGTCTAGTTTAAATTGTAGAGTTGTTGATCGCTAAAGTATGTATGTTAATGAAACTCCATTTTATATTTTACTGCGTGTGTAAAGGGGAAATTGATGTGGGCCATAACCCACTGGTCTACATATTTGTTTAAAATTGAAGCCGTGCACGAATTAAGGTAAGGTGAAAACGCGATGATGCATAAAGGTAAAGGCTATTATAAGGAGTTATCAACCATGGTTAAAACTTCGTCATGCATTTGATTAAAATTGATAAAGTGCGACGGTTAAGGTGGATAAATGTGGGGTTAATTATGCTGACCTTGCATGTGTTGCATGTTTTGTTAATTGTGACCTTATGGTTGCATCTATTTGGTATCAGATCAGAATAAAATCTCTTTTGGGTGAAATCAGAACAAGCAGAGTTTTGATGAATATTGCAGAGTTAAACTATGCAGAAGACATTTGTAACGTCTCTTCTTTTCCACCCCAATTTTTTTTCTTTTTTCTATTTATAGTTTAATTCTGTGCTTCTATTTGCCATAGCGGTTCAATTCTACTTTCGAATTTCATCAATTATGATCTGCTAGGGAATAGGGTTCCTATTCCTCCTATTATTCTTGTATGTATAAATGGCTGCCTATCATAGTTTTATTGTTCTGTTCAACTAAATGTTTGTGGCTTATGTTAAATAAATATATATATATATCCCTATACATATATATATTGTTCACACATGAAATTTATATGGTTGCATTTACTTCTACGCTTTTCTATCTATGCATACATTTACTCACACATTTATATCTATTCATTAACTTTTAAGCACAACCCTTGTAGGGATCACCATACTTACGCTTTAGATTTTGATAGCATACTGTTATGGGTTTTAGGTTGGACATATTATTAGTTGGGTTTATATCTTCGTATACCACCAAGAGTTATAACCCTATGTTTTAATTTTGAGTTATTCAAGGTACCGAATCATCTATTCCTATTTAAAATGTATGTCGTTTATATGAGATGATTATAGTTTTGTGGCCACTGTTTCCAAGGTGTAATGAGCGTTCCCATAGCATCATTTATATCTCACGCACATTTCACTTATGATGAGTTTGTTGTCGATATAGGCAACATTTAAATTCAAGGTACTCGTTATGCTTCGTTGGCAAAGTTGGTTTATTGTATTTGGTAATTGTAACCTATTTCAAATATCCACGTCACTTTATTCAGTAGCACTCTATTGATTTTCAATTATGTTAGATCTCATTACATCCACCTGCAAGGTTGTATGTATCTACGTTTTAATTATAATATGCCATGCCAGAATGCTCTTTTAATTATGCCAGCCATATGACATTACGCCAACCATATGACATTATCGGAAGTACTATGGGATCAATTTCGTAGATCTACATTTATGTGTTGGACGGCTATTTATTAAATGCCAATTTCACCCAATCGATCTGTGTATAGGCCATCGATACGAGGCCACTTGGATGGTGGATATTGTTCCTATCCATTAGGGTTTTGTTGGTTTTTGATTTGAGACATTTGTATTAATCTCTGTGTTATTATCGAAACAGTTCTTTTGCCCTTCATTTGTTCTGATCGCCTCCCGGTGTCAAGACTCTCAACCTTGGAGAAATGAACCGTTGGCTCTCCCAGTTTTCTAGCGTATCTATCTCTTCCTCGTATTATAGTTCAGGTATGAAATTCTGCGCATTTCACTATATTAACTGTGAGGCTTACTCTCTATGCACTATACCTTGATACGTATTCTTTCCCAATAGCAATAAGCTCTGCTTAGAGTGCGAGAGCTGTGGTTAACTAAAAATTTTTTCATGTAGTTTCATTTAATGTCGAGAACTCGTCTCGGTTAGTTGGACCAATCTCTCATGGAGATTTTTCTATCCTAGTGCACTGATTTTTTTATTCCAACACCTCTTCTTACATTTCGTTTATCTTCCTGTTGACAATTTTTGGTACTAATATTCCATCATCGCTTGATAGGAGCTTATTCCTCATTTTCTTCCGTGACTTTACTGAGGTGATTCGAGTGGTGTTGTCTTGACTCTACCCGTCTACCTTATGGTGAGCAATCACTACCCTAGGCAAGTAATCAATTCCATTATAACCTTTGACCCGTTGCTTTTTCGTTCACAGTGAATATCCTGGTCTTTGAATTTTTAATACTTTTCAGTTATTTTTGTTTTCGGGTCATTTTTAAATAAAGGGTTTCTCATCTGCAAGGTATCCCTTTATTTTTATGCACAGTACTAATGTATATTATTTTATGTGATATAATAAATAACGGCTAATTAACTCGCATTCTTACCGTTTCTTGTTTTATTCAGGTAACTTTGAATCCCATACGAATTTCCTTCTCACGGATATAGTGAAATGGTTACTTCACTCAGAATTAACTTAGCTTCACCCTACAACTTTAGTTCGGTATCAAGAGAATATTGGTCGAAGTGAAGCCAGATTCTCACACTGTTATTATACATCATTTTTGTTCAGACCACTTCGAGTCTTACTTTCATAAATTTTCTCTTTGCTACTGTAATAATAATGATTTCCTTAGACTTGGTATGTCTTAATAACATCCTGCTAATATGGCCACTGAGACGACCTATTTTCAATTAATTTTTCAAGGGGCACGATTGTTGTGATTTACTATTTTTGGTTCATGAATTTACATATGGCTTACATATATATATATTCCATTCCTGTTTGAAAAATAATAGAGTTATGCTATACTCTGATGATTTCAGATTGCTAGTTCATGTTGATGCTCATGATAAGATTTTATTTCTACTGCATCTGTCTACTTCCATTTACTGGATAGAACTGATAAATTTACTAGACTTATCTTGTATTTCTGATTCCTCCACATTTTATTTTCATAATGGTATATAAATATCTATACTGCAAGAGTATTAACATCTACAATAATTTAGTGATTCTTGACATCTGGTTTATGTGGTTATATGTGTTATTCTACTCGAGTAGTATACCTCTACATCTACTTCTTGACTTAACGTTTCCAATTATTTCTTACCGGTGTCAATAATAATAGACTCTAGACATTATTGTTTTGATTTATAACATGCTTAGTATTTCCTATTCTCTAGCTAACACTTCCAAACAACATTTTATATTGATTTGGTGTGTGAATTATTTGTTATTACTCACAGCTTTTAAAATTTACATGCACTTCATATAAATTTGCTTATTTTTATTTTCCAATAGTACATTCAGTTTGGAGACTCCTCCAGTAAAGGAGGTAGCTCATGTGCTAGTTTATGTTTATTTCTTAGGCCAAATTTTGTTACAGGTTTAATAAACCATATTGAGCTATGTTTATGTCTGAATGTATTTAACTCAATTAAAAGTACTCATCGATCTCTTTTTTTTTTTCATAGAGGTTAAATCTATAAATATACATACACTATTAATTCAACAAATCTATAGATCTGCACTGCATGTACTTAATCACTCCTTCACACAGGTTTTGTTTTTCTAGTGTTCACTAATTTAATTTTATTTTTAATAGAAACAAATTAAAGTTACACAATTATGAATTATGAGGTAGCATAAATCTCCAGATTTAAACCAATCACTAGTTTAGAGTTTCTGGCTCATTTTTCCCCATAATTCTTGTTCCTACAACTATGCAAAACTGAGAGGATTTAATTCCTCTACAACTCTATAAATGTATGGAACACCAGCACAAAACAAAAAACATTTCAAGTAGTATGCAGCTACAGTCATTAACCTTAACACCTAACAATAATTAATTTCAATCATTCATAAACACTGTGAGCATATCGCTTCGGTACTAGACCAGTCCTCCCAACCTTAGAGTCCCTCTATATCCATAACTCACCCCCGAGCTGAGATCACCTCCATCCCAGACCAACCTCTAATCTTTTCAGGAATAGCATATTTAAGTTTTTTCTCCCCAAATCCTGTTTCTAATTCTGCATCCAAAATATCAGGATGCTTTTCTTCCTGTTTGTCTAGGCTTCCCTTATTTAGGGAGTTTAAAGCTGCTTTCTACTTTTCACACCTTTTTACCTCTTCCCAACTACTCTCCACCTCACTGGGGAAACTAGATTTTCCTTAAAATCTAATTTTGAAATAAATTCTTTCAAGGATTTTAGAAAGATTTTTGGGGAAATTATTTGCCTCTATCCATCCTCATGGATTTAGCAAGTGATCTCACAATTCTCATTTGGTCAATCTGTACAACATTGTTTTATTTAATTTCCATAATGAAATATTTAATTACATCCACAAAATACTTATCCATTGGGGTCCACTCCCCTTTGGATTAAAGTTCAAATGTCTAGCTTTGAAAAAAAAACATAAACTAGGGGTGTTACATATTCCCCCTCTGAAAGCAAACACCATCCTCGGTGTTGATATCTAACTACTAGAGTTCATTTAAAAAAAAAAAATGGATATTTTTCCATCACCTCAGCTTCTCTTTCCCAGATAGCTTCTTCAGCAGTAGAGTGCTTCCACTGCACCTTTACTCTTGCTACTGTTCGATTCCTCAATTCAATTTCTTCCCGCTCCAATATTTGAAGTCGCTCTGGAAGGAACTCCCCTTCTGGTTCCACCTGTATCATATTCAAATCAACAATGTGAGAAGTATCACGTACATATCTTTTTAATAATGAAACATGAAACACATAATGAAATTTAACATGGAGTGGTAAGGCCAGCTTATAAGCCACTGGTCCCACCCTTTCTAACACTTCAAAAGGCCCACAATATCTAGGAGCCAATTTTGCACAACTTCCAGCATAAAGTGTGCTCTTTTTGGGTTTAATACGCAAATACACATGTTCCCCCACTTTAATTTCTCAATGTACCCTCTTCTTATCAGCAATGTCTTTCTAGCGATCTTGTGTTGTCTTGATGTTTCTTTGTATTTGTTTAACAATTATTTCCATCTCTTGTAAAGCATCTGGTCCCAACATTAGCTTATCCTCAGGTTGGCTCCAGCTCAAAGGAGTACAACATTTCCTTCCATAGAGTGCTTCAAACGGACTCATTTTGATGGAGGATTGATAGTTGTTATTATAGGCAAATTCATCTAAATGCAAGTATTCTTCCCATTTTGATGGCCTATCCATCACATACATTCTCAGCATATCCTCCAAAATCTGATTAGTTCTCTCTGTCTGCCCATCGGTCTGAAGGTGATAGGCAGTACTAAAATTCAACTTAGTGCTGATGCCCCCAAATAGACCTTTCCAAAAGGCTGCTGTGAACTTAGCATCTCTATCTGAAAAAATCATCTTTGGGACCCCATGGAGCATTACTACTTCCTTCAGGAACACGTCTACTACTTGGGTTGTCCCAAAAGTAGATTTCACAGGTATGAAGTGCACAACTTTTGTTAAAGTGTCTACTACCACCATCACTGAGTCATGTTGGTATTTGGTTTTGGGTAGCCCTGTTATGAAATCTATAGAAACGGTGTCCCATTTCTATTCTGCAATTGACAAAGGATTTAGAAGTCCCTCAGGATGTTGATGCTGAAATTTAACTAGTTGACACTCCATGCACCTAGCTAAATATTCTGCTACATCTATTTTCATTCCTGGCCAAAACAAATTCTTTTTCAAAGCTGTTAGAATTTTCTGATATCTAGGATGCCCTACATACGGCTGTTTGTGATATTCATCTAGGATTTCTTTTTTCAAAGTTTCCACATTGGGGATATACAATCTATTTTTGTAGCAGATCATCCCTTTTTGGTTTTGACTGTATTCAGCCATCTCCTTCTTTATTATTTTCACCTGTAGTGTCTCATAATTTTGATCCTGGCCTGCTACCTTTTTCACTAGATCTTCTAAATCAAAATTAGCACTACTTCCAATGTTTATGTGTTGACAAGAATTTCTGCTCAGGGAATCAACAATTTTGTTTTCTTTCCCTCTGATATATTTTATGTTCATATCAAATTCACTCAGAAAAGAAAGGCATTTGGCTTGTCGAGCATTCAAATCAGTTTGGGAAAATAAATACTCAAGACTAATATGATCTATCATCAATGTAAATTTCTTTCCAAGAAGATAGTGTCACCACATCTTCAAGGCATGAATTATAGCAGCCAACTCTAAATCATATGCACTATAGTTCAATTCATGTGTCTTAAGTTTCCTAGACTCATATGCAATAACTGAATTTTCTTGCAACAGGACTCCTCCCAACCCCTCTCTACAGGCATCCGTACATACAACAAATTCTTTATCAGGATCTACAATCTTCAGTATAGGGGCTATAGTGAGTTTTAATTTTAATTGTTCAAAACTGTTTTGGCATTTTTCAGTCCACTCAAACTTGACCCGCTTTCTTTGTAGCGAGGTTATGGGATATGCTATGGCAGAAAATATCTCCACAAATCTGCGATAATAACCTGCAATCCCCATGAATGATCTCACTGCTGAAACATCAGTTGGCACCGGCCATTCTCTAATAGCTTTTATCTTTTCAGGGTCAACAACCAACCCTTGTTCAGAAATAATATGACCCAAGTATTGGATCTTGTCCTTATAGAATTCACATTTACTGTATTTGGCATATAACTGGTTTTCTTTAAAAGTTTGCAACACTATTCTCAAGTGCTCTTTGTGCTCCTCCTTACTTTTTCAATAAACTAAAATATCGTCTATGAACACTAGTACAAATTTATCCAAGTACTTGTTTAAAACACTATTCATTAAGCACATAAAGGTGGCAAGGGCATTTGTTAAATTGAAAGGTAGGACTACAAATTCGTAGTGACCATACCTAGTTCGAAAAGTTGTTTTGCTAATGTCTTCCTCTTTAATTCTAAGCTAGTGATAACCAGTCCTTAGATCAATCTTAGAAAATATTGAAGCTCCTCTTACCTGATCAAAAAGATCATCAATTCGAGGCAAAGGGTATCTATTTTTAATTGTCAACTTATTCAGATGACGATAATCAATACACATTCTAAAAGTTCCATCTTTATTTTTCACAAACAACACTGGTGCTCCCAAAGGAGACACACTCAGTCTGATATAAACCTTATCCAACAATTCTTGCAATTGCATTTTCAGCTCCATGAGTTCAGGGGGACTCATTCGATAAGGGGCTCGGGAAACCGGTGTTGCTCCCGGCACCAAATCGATTGAAAATTCAATCTCTCTTTTGGGGGGAAGATGAGGAATCTCATCTGGAAAAACTTCCTTAAACTCTCACCACTGACAAAGTATCCAGCGGGTTTTCTTCAGGTTGATGTTCTATTTCTTCAACATGTACTACATATACTTGATATCCTTTCCTAGTTGTTCCTTTTAGTTGCAGTGCTGATATTTGTCTTACAGAGATGGGTTTTGGTTTTCCCTTGAGAATAAAAGGTTTCCCTTCTTCATCTATGCAATGCAGAGTTTTATCCCAACAGTTCATCATATCCTTTCTCTTTTCCAGCCAGTCCATTCCTATCAACAAGTCATATGAGCCTAAGGGCAGAATGTTTAAATTCACTTCTATCTGAAAATCATTTAATTTAATTGATGGTTGGGGTAACTTATGAGTTACTTTCCTTTTGGTGCCTGTGACTAATTGTACCAACCAAGACTGCTGAAATTGTTTAGCTTTGAGATTGCATTTTTCTACCACTTGTGGACTAATGTAACTCAAATAAGCACCTAGATCAATTAAAACAGTAATAGATTGGTCAGCAATCTTACCTTCCATTTCAACCATGGTAGCTTGGTGTTCTTCCTGTCGATTCTCCAAGGCTGCACTGATAGTGGGTATATTTCTTGCTATATCATTTACTGTGGTAGCTTCTCGATCTCTCATAATCATCTGAATATTTCGATGGGGAAAATCCCTCAAGAGATGAGGTTCTCCACATCCCGAGCACTTCAAAGGTTCCCTCATTTTAACTATGCCTTCCTTCTTATTTTCTTCATCTAGTTGTTTGGAACCAACTCGAGACTGAGCAGTTTGGATTTCTTTTGGTTTATTAAACTATTTCGGCTGATGATCCCTGCCAAAATTCTTTAAGTAAGCTGGTTTATATTTCTTTCCTTTGATTTCACCCTTGTTTATCCAGCCTTTTCCATTCTCACCCTTTCCTTTAAACTACTGGTAGCATAACCTAGCTTTCCTCACTGCTTCATCCCTAGTTTTTGGGTTATCAAACTCGATCTTCTCTTTGTACACAGCAGGAAAATAGTTCAAAAACCTTTGTACCTTTGCCTTCTCTTCCCTAATGTAAGGGACATATCTCAACCGATTTGTAAACTTGGTGACAAACTCATCAATAGTAAGTTGTCCCAGTCTAAGTTCATGGAATTCCTTTGCTTTATCATCATAATAACGTTCGTTCAAATAGCGGATTTTAACCTTGACTTGGAAATCTTCCTAAGTCACAGTTTTTTCATCAATGGCATGGATCATTTTCGTCTCCTCCCACCACAAGGTAGCCTTACCTTGTAGCTGGTAGACAACTAATCTAGCCTTCAGGTTACTTTCATATTCATAGACCTAGAAATATTTAATCATGTTGAACAACCAGGCTTCAACATCTTCCTCCTTTTCCCCATCATAGGAGGGAGGTTTGATCTTTCAGAATTCCCCTTGTAATTCCTTTTTCTTCTTATACTAATGCCTAGTAGCATCATCGTCCTCAGAATCATCAGAGAACTTTCCCTTCTTCCTCTTTTCAGAACCTTCACCTTCTTGGCTGTTCCGCGAAGTTAATTCTCTGATGAGATTTTCCTGCTCCTCACTGGCTAATGACAATCTGTCATTCTGGATTCTTAGCTCAACCATCTCTCGTTGCAAATTGTGCAACATAACCATCACCAGAGAGTTGGGATCTGGTGTATTATCTTCATCATGTAGATCAACATAAATTTCATCACTTCCACCCATTTGACTTTTCTGTTTCAGCAACACTGTACGCTAAACAACACATATCAGTAATAATTTTTTTTTCAACAAAAATAATTTATACAGTGAGCACAACAACAATAGCCTAGTTTTTCTAACTTTGCTCTAATACCATTTGTAACGTCTCTTGTTTTCCACCCCAATTTTTTTATTTATTTTTTCTATTTATAGTTTAATTCTGTGCTTCTATTTTCAACAGCAGTTCAATTCTAATTTCGAATTTCGTCAATTATGATCTGCTAGGGAATAGGATTCCTATTCCTCCTATTACTCTTGTATGTATAAATGGTTGCCTATCATAGTTTTATTATTCTCTTCCACTAAATGTTTGTGGCTTATATTAAATACATACATATATATATATATATATCCCTATACATATATATATTGTTCACACACAAAATTTATATGGTTGCATTTACTTCTACGTGTTTCTATCTATGCAAACATTTACTCACACATTTCGATCTATTCATTAAGTTTTAAGCACAACCCTTGTAGGGCTCACCATACCTATGCTTTAGATTTTGATAGCATACTCTTATGGGTTGTAGGTTGGACATATTATTCGTTGGGTTTATATCTTCTTAAACCACCAAGAGTTATAACCCTATGTTTGAATTTCGAGTTATTCAAGGTACCGAATGGTCTATTCCTTTTTAAAACGTATGTCATTTATATGAGATGATTATAGTTTTGTGGCCACTGTTTCCAAGGTGTAATGAGCGTTCCCATAGCATCATTTATATCTCATGCACATTTCACTTATGATGAGTTTGCTGTGGAGATAGGCAACATTTAAATTCAAGGTACTCATTATGCTTCGTTGGAAAATTTGGTTTATTGTATTTGGCAATTGTAACCTATTTCAAATCTCCACGTCACTTTATTCAGTAGCACTCTCTTGATTTTCAATTTTGTTAGCTCTCATTACGTCCACCCGCAAGGTTATATGTATCTACGTTTTAATTATAATATGCCATGCCAGAATGCTCTTTTAATTATGTCGGCCATATGACATTATCGGAAGTAATGTGGGATTGATTTCGTAGATCTACATTTATGTGTTGGACGACTATGTATTAAATGCCAATTTCACCCAATCGATCCGTGTATAGGCCATCGATCCGAGGACACTTGGACGGTGGAGATTGTTCCTATCCATTAGGGTTTCATTGGTTTTTTATTTGAGACATTTGTATTAATCTCTGTGTCATTATCGAAATGTTTCTTTCACCCTTCATTTGTTCTGATCGCCTCCTAGTGTCGAGACTCTGCACGTTGGAGAAATGAAGCGTCGGCTCTCCCAGTATTCTAGCGTATCTATCTCTTCCTCGTATTGTAGTTCAGGTATGAAATTCTGTGCATTTCATATCTTAATTGTGAGGCTTACTCTCTGTGCACTATACCTTGATACATATTCTTTCCCAATAGCAATATGCTTTTCTTAGAGTGCAAGAGCTGTGGTTAACTAAAAAAATTTTCATATAGTTTTTTCTAATGTCGAGAACTCGTCTTGGTCAGTTGGATCAATCTCTCGTGGAGATTTTTCTATCCTAGTGTGTTGATTTTTTTATTCGAACACCTCTTCTTACATTTAGTTTATCTTCTTGTTGACAATTTTTGGTACTAATACTCCATCATCGCTTGATAGGAGTTTATTCCTCATCACCTTCCATGACTTTACTGAGGTGATTCAAGTGGCGTTTTCTTGACTCTACCCATCTCCCTTACGGAAAGAAATCACTACCCTAGGAAAGTAATCGATTCCATTATAACCTTTGACCCGTTTCTTTTTCGTTCACGGTGAATATCTTGGTCTTCGAATTTTTAATACTTTTCAGCTATTTTTGTTTTCAGGTTGTTTTGAAATAAAGGGTTTCTCATCTGCAAGGTATCCCTTTATTTTTATGCACAGTACTAATATATATTATTTTCTGTGATATAATAAATAGCAGCTAATTAACTCGCATTCTTACCGTTTCTTGTTTTATTCAGGTAACTTCAAATCCCATATGAATTTCCTTCTCGGGGATATATTGAAATGGTTATTTCACTCATAATTAACTTAGCTTCACCCTGCAATTTCAAGTCGGTATCAACAATATATTGGTCGAATTGAAGCTAGACTCTCACATTGTTATTGGTATCCTCCAAGAAATTATTGCATCTTGTTCATATTATGGAGGCAAGAAAATGCAAGCACTTTAGTTGAAAGTTAGTCAGAATTAATCTTTAAACAATTGCTTCCAAAATACAAGACACCTAACAAGAGTCATCAGTTTAATTGATCGAGTAAAAGCAACACTAGGAGCTGTGAAAACAGAAGTAGCAAATAGAACAGATGCAAAGGGAAGGGTAGTTTATAGGTTATATAGTTATAGCTTATTGAAAATAGTACTTTTTACACTATAGTCTAGAGATTTATAGAAAATTAGAGTAGCTACCGAAATAGTCACATTAGTCTTATTGCTATGGACCTATGGTAGTGGTAGTCTTAGTCCCATACCCTAAGTTATTATTATAGGATCTTAAATATTTCATATAGTATAAATCAAGATTGTTCTATGTCATGTCTATTATTCACATTATCCCGCACAAGTTACTATGTCTCAACTTCTGGTATTTCTCTTATTATTTAGTCAGTTGATACCTTTAGATAGTTAATTTGTTGTTTTTTCCTTGATGTTTTAACAAAGTTACGTGCCACTTGTTGCATTGAATTGAATATATAAATTTATAACGATGGAATGTAATCACATGCAACTTTCAAAGATGCTACAACAACTAATAGAAGAAGAAGACACCACTAATATCAAAACGGACTGTAGAAACAAAGTAACATAAAAAACAAGTGTTGGATACTTTGCATGTAGACCTTGTGATAAGTGGTTTAGTTGTAGTTTCAAATGGTGAAAATGTTGTTTTTGTATGCAGTACATTTGTTAATATGCAAAAAATAATAAGCAGTTGTCAAAGATCAACATGAAGAAAAGAAAAGAAAAAAACAAATAGTCAATACTTTAAATCTAGATGTCATACCAGGTCGTATAGATACGACTTCATATGATCCAAATGTTGTTGTTGTATACACCACCATTGCTAATGTCCATATAATAATGGTTGGTTATTAGCAATTTTCATAGAATACATTTATTCGTCATTGAAATGAATATTTTGTCTTATGAAAAAAATTAGTGTAACTACCAAATTTTCACAATATAGTGATAGAATTAGTCCATATTATGTTGACCTATCTTGTGCAATGTTTGCTACATTGACTTGCAAGTACATTCTTTCGTGCAATAAAGTTGGGACTTGCATAAGGGATGAATGCTTTGTAATAACTAAGACAATTCTCATGTTTAGTTATTTGTATGAAGCCTATTGTTGCTTTCAAGATGCTACTATGCTATAGTGCATATCTAACTGTACATACATATTCGTAATTACAACTATGTTGTTTACAGCTACCAAGATTAGCTTTACTAATCAAGACACATTCAATCTGTATTTCATGCTTTCTATTGTATACAAAAGTGAATTATTTATAGAATACATAGCTTGTATGTGAGATTCATGTTTTCAAAAACAATAATCAATGTTGCATCTTCTTTGATTTGCAGTGATACTTTTGAGATACAGAGAGATGCAAAATAGGAACTAGTTACTTGCAACTTTGCTTCTCTTATTTTACTGTTTTGAAATCAAAGATACAATATAATAGTAAAATTAGTATTTCGTGCTAGTAAACATTATCATAGAGATATATTCAATAAATAAAAAAATATTATAGAAGCTCTTCTCACATTTGAGGAAAAAAAATCTAAGATACACAGTACTTAGTAAACAAATCACCATACGAAACTAAAGAATAAATAAATAGAAAAAAATGGTTCAAATCATAGACATTGAAAAATACCATCCAGCAAAAAAACATCAGATAGATACTAATATTGATATCATTTTAATGAACCATAGTCTCTTTATACTACAACAATTTGCATATACTCCTGGAGATTGTTTGTTCAGTGCATTTGAAGTGCTTCTGCACTTTCGTTACTCATCTATTGAACTGTGCAATCCAATAATAGACCATTTTCTCAATTCTCTACATCAAAATGACACAGAGGAAAAAGAATCATACCAATATGAACTAGATCCTGTCATGTTATATCAACTTCATGGAATTCACAATGTTGACACATACCTTCGTAGAATGCATTTTTCTACATCTAATAGCAATTTCCAATCTGAAAGAGGCCTATGGGGAGACACATTTTGAATACATTGGCTATCAAAGTGGTTGAACATACCAATTGGAGTCTGGTCGCTAACAATGAAAACAAGGTATTTGTTCTTCAACCATGATCTAGATACAATTCCACTATACATTTTGTTTCATGATACAGATCCCATTAGTGGAAATTTTGAACCCTTATTATACAAAAGATTATGTAGACGCAACTTTGTACCAAATTATTCCTTGTCACCTCTTTGCAAATATCTTGAAAACCATTATGGATCCGTTGTTCATGAAATACAAATTCATGGATTTCATATAGCAAAAAAAACTATGTCGAAATGTGCTAATAGCATGTTTAGTGCGATTTGTAATTTAATAGCCCTTGAATTTGATGAACAATATTTCAAACTCTACATTGTCCAATCTTTTTTCAATGCACTAATGGCTAGGAGCAACGATGCATTAAATTGAATAGAAAAACACTTAACAAATGAAACTATACAAAGTCAAAAAATGGTTGTAGGCTGGCAACAATACCTAATTAATATGGAAATGCCATATGAAAAAGGAGGAGTTGAGTGATCTGAATGGAAAATGGCATCAACCCATGGTATTCATCTACCCATGTTATCCATCCACCCATGGAATTTACCCATGATATTGTAAATGGCATCAACCCATGGTATTCATCCACCCATGATATTTATTCACCCATGGTATTGTAAGTGACACATGGTATGTATCCACCCATGGTATTCATCCACACATGGTATTTGCCCATGGTATTGTAAGTGGTATCTACCCATGGTATTGGCCTATGGTATCTACACATGGTATTGTAACTCAAAAAAAGGCTATAAATAATAAGCCTCAGTTTGTAAAAGGACATATTTTCCGCCATAATGTAGCTTCTACAGTTGTTCTCTGTTTTAATAAAACAAATTTCTTTTTGGTTTTATTCTCTTTGTGTTCTCTCTTTTTTCTGGCATTCTAATTTTGTAGATCTTGTCAGATTTATTTCAAATTTTTAGATCTTGGCGGCCTCCCCCCCAAGATCCGGATCAGTGGTATCAGATTCAAGCTATGCCTACATGGGAATGAGGGTTTGAAACATATTTCAGTTTCAATGTTTTGCGGCAATCTTTAGCAAAATTCATGAACTTTTTTGGGCGGCGCGTTTTCAAATCAGATCTGAAACTTTTGGTGAAAAATTTATTAAAAAAAAGACCAGATCCGGATTCCTTGTGAAAAAATACTCAAATTCAAAAAACAAAATTGACCAAATTGGAGTTCGGATGAGGGAGATATCGCTAATTCAAAATCAGCAATGTTGAAGCAATTTTTCTGATGACAATTCATGGACGGCGGACCTCCTATCATTTTTCATAATTTTAAGTGCAAAATTTTAGAAGAATGGATATAGATCTGAGCTTCTCTTGAAAAATCACCCAAGTTCAAAAAAAAATCGATCGAATCAGAGTCGGGTGTGGGAGTTATTGTTGATTTAAAATCAACCATTTTTTCAGAAATTTTGTGACGCCGAGATAGTTCCAGCGCGAATCTGTGATTCTACAGTCTCCAGATAGAGGTTTCAAACATTTGAGAAGATGCATAATGATCATTCCATTTCCAAAAATAGGCTATAATAAATATTCTGAGTTATATTGACCGATTTATGCTCATTTTAAATCTGGAGCAGCATTCGGAGTGGGTTCCCTTTGGAGACGTGCCCTCCCACCCCGCTTTAGTAGGCACCTGCTTCACATTCATCAGTTTCAACATAGAAGCATTCGGCTTGGGTTATTTGGAGACGTGCCCTCCCACCCCAAGCTATGTAGGCACCTGCTACTTCATCAACAATCAGCATCACGGTTATGGGTCAACCGCACAAAATCATTTTCATCGAAGTCCATTTGCTAGGCCGCACACTGTTAGTGACACAGTTGGTGACAAGCATTACATGGTATCTCTATCCTCAGATCTTCGTTTGTCATGGTTTTGGTTCATCCACAAACCCACACTTCATCGAAATCCATTTTCTAGGCCGCACACTATCAATATCACAGTTGGTCACAAGCATTACAAGGTATCTCTATCCTCAGATCTTCGTTCATCATGGTTATGGGCTAACTACACAAAACCCTTCTCTTTAGTGGCTCTTCATATTCAACAAAGGCTTCTCATGAGGGAACTTCATGCAATGGGGACCATTGCTTCTTAAGGAGCGAGGAATGATCTGAATGGAAAATGGCATCAACCCATGGTATTCATCTACCCATGTTATCCATCCACCCATGGAATTTACCCATGATATTTTAAATGCCATAAACCCATGATATTTATTCACCCATGGTATTGTAAGTGACACATGGTATGTATCCACCCATGGTATTCATCCACACATGGGATTTTCCCATGGTATTGTATGTGGTATCTACCCATGGTATTGGCCTATGGTATCTACACATGGTATTGTAACTCAAAAAAGGCTATAAATAACATGCCTCAGTTTCTAAAAGGAAAAATTTTCCGCCATAATGTAGCTTCTACAGTTGTTCTCTATTTTAATAAAACAAGTTTCTTTTTGGTTTTATTTTCTTTGTGTTCTCTCTTTTTTCTGGCATTCTAATTTTGTAGATATTGTCAGATTTATTTCAAATTTTTAGATCTTGGGGGCCTCCCCCCCAAGATCTGGATCATTGAGGGAACATCATTTTGCTTCCAATGGACATCGATCATATTCAATGTAAACATACAAATATGGTCATTTACCAGTAAAACCATTGTGAATTACTACCAATCAAAAACAAATTCCAACCAAACGTAAAACATATTATCATTTGAAACAATTACATCACACATTCATTATGAACCATTACTATCAAATCAAAATACAAATCGGTGCAATCTGCAACATAGAATAGTACAAATGCACGAAAACACCAACAATAGAATAAACTTGCGCAAATTGAAACAAATGATATGTACAAATGATCCAAATAAAATTGGACAAAATAGAAATAAAATAGGAGATAAAAATTGTTCATCACAAAAAAGTACTCCCATAGAAATTTACAAACGACAAATTGAAGACACCCCAAAAACCAAATGTCCAATATGTAAGACATTTCAATTTCAAAATAACATCTCAAGCATTGGACTTGAATTAGAAAAAATGTACATAAACATATCTGGAAAACAAATGACATTGCATTTAAATATCATTTGTAGATCTTGCAAAACAACACTTGCAAATGCAAAGTTGCCTCGCTTTGCAACACCTGAACAGATAAGATGTAATAAGCCATTGCAAACTGTGACAAGACTTTCAGAGCTTGAGGAAAGACTTGTTGCATTGAGAATTCCCTTTGCACAAATAAGACAATGTGGGAAGAAGTGATCACAAATGGGCTTAACTGGGTCAATAATCAATGTACATGTCCAGATGGACATTGTCCAAAAAGCATTGCCAAAATCCATAAACAATACAATCACAATTGATATTGCATTAAAACGGCGACTAGAATACAAGAATGCATATCAAACAGGAAAAGTGTGTGTGCATATTGTCATGAGAGCACTTAAAGAACTATGTTATAAAAATTTGTATAAAACTAAAAACATTTCCATTAATAGCAATTGGAATCATATACTTGAATTGGACAATAAAGGTAATAAATCCAACGATGACAACATTGATAGCAAAAGTGAAACTGATAACATTTCAGAAAGTGAAAGGCCAACTGAAACCTTGGTACATGGATTCATAGATTCACAATGAATTCATGATTTACAAGACAAGATTATTGAAATAGCACCAGCTGAGGGACAACAACCACTTGGGATATTCAAAGACAAATATGCAGAAGAAATGAGTTTCCCAACACTATTCTTTGGAAATCCACGTGATGATGATATACTACAAAGATTTCGTTACCAAGAAATAGTAAAATGAGAACTAATGCATTGCAATGGTCACTTTTCCTATCACATCACAAATTTGTTTTTCAAGACCATGTGAATACTCATTGAAAAGGTCATGTCATGCATATTAGTACAAATAATAAAAGGAAAATTACAAGGAAGAAAGTTGTTAGTAAAAGATGTTAAGTACAAGCCCAACTTAGAAAAGTTGCTAAAAAGTCACATTGGATACATAGATTTCAAACACATAAGAATTTATCCTGATTACCATCAACAAAAGCAGAAACATATATTTGCAATGATACGACAATTAGGTCCTCCGACTTTCTTTGTTACATTTACAAGTGCAGAGCATCTTTGGACACCACTAGTAAAAACTCTTACTAAATTACATAGCAATAGAAATAAAGACAAACACATTGAAACAATTGAGGAATGCAACATTGATTATCTTGTCAGAAAGGACCCAGTAACATGTACACGTTACTATAGCCATAAGACAAATGCATTGAAGCAATTGATCTGTCAAGATAGCACATTTTTTGGAAAAATATTAGATTACTACTTTGTAACTGAGTTCCAAAATAGAGGTAGTGCACATGAACATGCTCTTATATGGATAGAAAATGCTCTAGTATATGGAATTAATACTAACTTAGAAATTGAAAACTTCTTGGATAACTATATAACTTGTAGCACAAATCACCTTGATCCAAAACTCGCAAAGATACATGAACATCATCATACCAAAAGCTGTAAAAAAAGAAAAGCATCACAGTGTAGATACAAATTTCCAATGCTACCAATGAAAAGAACAAGGATTCTTGAACCAATTACTTCGGTACATGGCTCAATAAATAAATAAAAAATTGTCCTTGCAAAGCACCTTAGAGCAAAAACACTATGACAAATCAACTAGTTATGAAGATTTCTTAGATGAATTCCAATTAACAGAAACTGCGTACATTGAATTAATACAAAGTACATTAATACAACAAATGGTATTCTTGCAACGAAAACCATCAGAAATATGGAATAACAACTTTGCATACAATATGCCACACCTATGGAATGCAAATACAGATGCTCAATATGTTCTAAATGCATATGTTGTAGCTTCATATTGCAATTCATATATGACCAAAGTTGACAGATCTATGACAAATGCATTCAAAAGGATACGAAAAGAACATGAAAACAACAAAATTGATGCCATTCAAATGATACGGTCTCTAGGCAATGCTTTGCTGAACCTTCAAAAAATTTCAGCTAACAAGCAGTCCACATAGCTCTATCACTACCATTGAATCATAGTTCAAGAGAATGCAACTTTATAAACACAACACCAATAGACGAACGCACATTTATACTTAAACCAACTACTCTTCTGAAACAAATTCCTGACAACTCTTAAGATGTTATGTGCAGTTCTATAATTGATTACTATATCAATAGGCCTAATGCTATTAAGCATATATGTTTAGCCGACTTTGTATCAAAGTATAGGAAAGATGGCAGACCAATATCAAAAATAAAAAAAGAAAAAGTAATTTTATTCATTAAATACAAAAAACACATTGACTATGAAAACTATTACAAAGAAAAACTTTTGCTATATGTTCCATTCGAAAACAATGAAAATGCACTAAAGAAAGACTCCTCTACATGGAAGAGTGCATACATGTTGCATAAGAACACAATAAAGAACAATGAAACTAAGTTCACATATAACATGAACAAGAAATGGGGTGATTTGGAAGAAGCAATTCAAAAAATTGATAGCAGCACTGCAACTTCTAATCATACAATAAAAAAAACCTGGAATATCTGATGATGTTACTAAGAAGTATGACTTGGCTAAAGATTTGCAATTTCCCCAATGCAATGAGAAAAAAAGACATCTTAACATTGGTTTTCAATTTACAGAACATCCATTTATGCTTAGCAATGAAGAATACTACAAGATTAGGAGAATGCTTAATAAATAACAACAAGCAATACTCAAAGACATTGCAATGAAAAAATGAAAGAACATAGACAAACCATTCTACTTATTTTTGACTGGAGGAGCTGGTATTGGAAAAACATTCATAGCAAAATCAATATTCCAAATGCTCATGCGCATCTACAATGAACATTACAATACAGACCCTTTGAAACCAAAAGGTTTGATATTAGCATATACAGGTAAAGCTACATATAATGCAGGTGGAGTTACAATTCATTCTGCATTGCTATTGCCTTTCAACAAATCTAGTTTTATTCCACTTAGCAATGATGTATTAGACAAGTTAACACAGTTGTACGAAGAATTAAGAGGTGTTCTCATTGATGAAGTATCTCTAATTGGAAGTTGTTTTCTATATCAAATTGATGATCAACTAAGAAACATTAAGAACAATCAAACAAAATACTTTGGAAACATTGATATCATATTTTGTGGCAACTTGTACCAAGCACAACCTATACAAGATTCACCAATATTTGAACAACCTACAATAATAAGGCAACCAATAACATATGACTTTTGGAAAGAAAATGTAAAGTACTATGAATTGCATATTGCAATGCGTCAAACAAATGAAAAATTCATTAGCATTTTGAATAGGATGTGTTTAAATAACCAAACAAAAGATGATTTGAATTACCTAAATAGAAATTGTATTTTAAATGCTCCTAATGATCCTAGTTTCCCCTATCTATTTTTTAGGAATAAAGATGTAGCATTACACAACAATAAAATGTTATCTATTGTTCCTGGTGATGAAATTGTAATTAATGCAATTGATTACGAAGAAGAAAACCATGGACACATACCATCTCATGCACAAATAGCAACATTGCCTTCACAAATTGTCCTAAAACTTAACATGCTAGTTGAAATATATGCAGGAAACTATGACTTACAAGACGGTCTAGTCAGCGGTGCAGATGGTATCATTCAAGCATATGTAAAGTTAGACAACTTTGATGTAATATGGATCAAATTCTATGATAAATGTGTTGGCCGTCAACAAGCACATAAATTTTCTTTTCTATATCGCAGAGAAATTTCTAGTGATTGGACTCCCATACTACGCACAACAAAGCCATTTTATGTATTAGCAAAAATAGGCAACTTGAAAATCAGAAAACAATTTCCAATCCAACTAGCATGTGCACGTACAATACACAGATCACAAGGCTTGACACTAGACAAACTTGCATTTGATCCTTTAGGAATATGACGCCATGGATTAGTATATACAGCTCCTTTTCGTGTGAGAAACATAGAATCATTGTATTTTCTTAGTCCACTTAACAAACAAAACTTCCGAATTCAACACAAAATTTCTGTTGAAATGGAACGTTTACACAAAAACGCAAAGTGGCAACTAGACTACAACTATTATTTATTAGAAACAAAATCATACATTTCAATTCTTTCTCTAACCACTCGCAGTTTACAAATACATATTGATGATTTGTTAAATGACTATGATCTAATGCAATCTGACATCCTATGTTTACAAGAAACACATTTGAATAATTCAATGCTTCTAAAAAGACTTGAAACATTCAATTGCATATCAAATCATAGTAAACATGGTTTGCTAATTTTTATTAAAAAGCATATAAAGATCTTGAACCATATTCATTTTGAAGAAAAAAATATTGAAGCTACACTAGCAAATATGCTTCTTCATGACATGGATATTGTAGTCGTGAATGTCTATGTTACACCATATGCAACATTGAACAATACATTGAATCTTCTTTCAAAAGCATTATGCAAAATACATTCAAATCAAACAATAGCAATTGTTGGTGATTTCAACATCAATATGCTTGAAAGCAACAACAAAACAAACAAACTAAGATCGTATATGCACAATTACAACCTTCATTTTCTTTTAGAGATAAATAACAATCAACAATTATCAACCATTGATCACATATGGTCAAACATAACTTGTAGCTATAAGACTTTCAGGTTAGATACATATTGGAGCGACCATGATACTATTTGTCTCATCATTGAAGACAAAAATGCAACACAAACATAGTGCAAATGAAAGTATTCTAATGCTTTTTTCTAGTCAATAGTATCATACTTGCGTATTCATGTCCTTATTATACAAATGAAATCAATAGTGAGCATTGTTACCAAACATACCTTTAATTTGTTTCTAAAAAAAGTCTTTGAAAGCTGCATAATAGCCTTTTAACTACTATGACTTTGACTTCTAATTGTATGTCTTGCAGATTACTATTGCTTTCTACAATGAGTCAAATAGGCAAAGACAAGTCACAAAAAGAAATAAACACATTCAGGTTTGCTTGCTACACTAAACTTACTTACCCTTCAATGCATATGTATGGAGATATCTCTATGTTTAACTGTTTATTTCTTTCTACAAAACTATTGCAAGACCTATTCTTATATTACTAGTGCTGACTTCTATAGCACTGTTCTTCATATAGAATTATACTATGCATCAATGATTTATTTCTCAAGCATCACATAATTCATTTTAATTCTTGAATTTGTCTTTCAACCCATTGTAATATTTTCATGCACAAATGAGACACGCCCCATTGCAAATTGCAAACTATATATAACCACTTTGGACTTATCTAACAATAAACACCACAGAATACTGAAACTTATTCTCCACAACATTTTAGCACTACGACACAATTTGTTTCACTTTTCATCATCTCAATAATGTTCCGTGCTTAAACTTGACAATCATCACAAATTTCTTATTTACATCAGAACTGTTACATGCATAATTCTATGAATCCTAGTCTTCTTGTTCTTCTTTTATTGTCAACCTTTAATTCCTTTTCCTCACCCTTCCTCTAGAAACTTGTCAAGCTTCCTGTTCACTTTACATTTGAACCCTTTTTCACTAAGATCTCCTCCAATTTCCCATGTTGCTTCTTGTCAACCTCTAAATTGCAATAAAGATAATATCAAATACAAATTAAATTGCTTCCAAAATTATAGCTCTATTTCAGTTACATCAATCTAAATTATTTCATAATACATATGCATATTAATTCACATTGTGCAATTTGAACAAAATGTTTCCAATCTCATCATTATTTCTCTTAATATCCCTATTATCTTTGAAATTTTATCTGTACCTTTTCTTTTTGGTTTCTTTTGTCCTATGGTGTTTCTATGTTATTTCTCATTGGGTAGTACAACAAGCTCAAATGACATATATCTTGATCAACATATTCATTGTGTAAACTGCCAACCACCCATAATAAGTAACAACATCGGAAAGTGAGCTTGATCAAGAAACACTTCCATATTTTCTTATTACGCCCAACTTACTTAGTCTTTGATGCATACGTAAATCTTTTCATGCCAATCAACAGTACCAGAACTTTCATACATCTATACTAGATGCGTTTACACGTTTCTATAGCACTGGAATTGAATCATTTTTTCTCTCACCCAAAAAAACTTCTAATTTTTACAACTCAGATCAGTATATATTTCTATTTCACCAATAGAATTTTCTGAATTCAATATTGTATAGTTTATAAGTATTCCATTATCGAAGTTTTTAAATGCAATTAATATTTCTTCCAATAAGTAATATTCAGTTTCCAGTACAATATACAATAAGCTTATACTTTTATTTTTATTTTTAGTTATTAAAATTTACCAAACACTTCGTGGTTGCGTTCAATTCCACCATTCAGTGACATTGCATCTTTTTCATCTTGCAGTTCTGGACAACAAGCTAGAATAGACAAAGAACAACAAATATCAAGTGCAACTGAATCAGAAAAGTAAGTAAATTTGAAACAAAATCTTATACGTACCATTCACATAGCATTCATATTTATCACCAATATATTTTACTTCTAATTGTTTCTTTTGCCACATCAACATCATCAATACACAGATCGAAAGCAACATATTTAGTTCCAGTTACCATTGAAGAACTAAACATTCACAAAACTAGAAAAATGTTCAATGGAGATGTTATGGTTATCTATAGCACATATCTTGATAAAGTGCACAAAGCACGACAAATACTACGTGCAGATTTGACAGATGCTGAAGGAATCATGACAATCACATTGTCCATACCAACTGAGCTTATTGAACAACATGGACAAAAAATATCACTAGGAAAAGAAATATCTATTACAAATTTTAAAGCTCTTCCCAAAAAAAATTATGAATACAAAAATTTAAAAGAAATATCTATTACAATTTGTAAAGAATACAAATTCATTCCAGATACAACAATAAAAAAACTTACAACAAATACATAAACATATCCAATTGGAACAATTGTAGCAGTTGTCACAGCTGCACGGAAAGTTGGTTTCCAATATACATTGCAAATTAAAGATGGAAATTTCGATGCCAATAGAGAAATGGTAACATAAATTACTTTGCAATGTTTTTATATTGCTAGTTCCATCCTACATTTCAATTTAGTTTCAAAAAAAAAAACTTTTTGTGTTCTTTTACAGTTGCAGTTATTTGAAACATTTTCACCGCTCTATGATGAAATTGAGCAAGAATTGCAAAAAGGCCATCTTCCAATTATTTTATTCAAAAACATAATGAACAGGAAAGAACTGAAGGACAGAACACTTCGAACAACGCAAGCTACATTCATCACAAAATTGAACGGAGAAGCAGTAGAAGAACTCAAAAAATTGAACCCTCCAACATTCTCTGTAAGTACAAATGAAACAGTACCTCTAATACTCAATATGAAATTGTTTATTCATCTGTTTCTATTTTGACATATGCTACTTGTCCTCCTCTATGAACAGATAAAAGGAACATTGACAATTGCAAGCATTTAATCTACGCCATTTGAACTAGTTTGTGTTGAATGCAATTCACCAATACCAGCCTCTACGATGATAGAGGAGAATACAGTTGATTGCCTAAAGTGCAATAAAAATTCTTCCTTTTCCTATTCACAGTGTCTTAATTTCATAACCAAGTCCAACAACACCAATTTGCAATGTTGCATCCGAAGCAAATTCGTCTTGAAACAGTTACTTCCCAACCTAGCGCATATGTCTTTTCAAGACTATGTTAAAAGCAAACAAGCAACAATGTATATGCTACGCGATTTCAAAATCAATGGTACATTTACAATCAACGAAGACAACGAGATCCAATCTGTTGACAGCAACGGAAGCCCTACCAAGGCTAGGTATACTTATAATTATTCTTCATCTTTCAACAAAAAATCAGATATATGCAATTTAAATTATGCTGTCCAAAATAGCAAGAATTGTACTAATTTTTCCCTTTTCTTTGCAGCACCAGCACTTCTACAAACATTGGCTACAACAGAAGCACATAGTAATCCAGAAATCAATGCAAAGTTCTTCTCAATCTTTGTACAAGATTTTACTGCTCAAATCTTCCTTTCTCAAAGTGCAATATTTCTGCAACATTTTGCCAGAACAAGAATTTTTTCATAGAACAATTACAAACAAAAATTACTAGTTATACTTATAGTGTTTCTTCTACCTATTCACAGATACTTTCAGACTTAATATATGTATATTTAAGGAATAAAGCTTTTTCATTTGACATTTACAAATGTTTTCAGATTTCATACATATATGTTCAATTAATAGAACCTGTCTTTACAATCTGACATTATATATATATATATGTGTGTGTGTGTGTGTGTGTGTGTTATAAATCTATTTAAAAATTTCCTGAAAAAAATATTTGTACAGACATGATGCCTGGGCTACTTCCAGTCTTCTGTCTCGTCGTTTATTGGTTTTGCAAAAATCGTAATTGACATGTGGAACATTAATTCATCTCTGTAAAAGAGCGAGAGGCACTAATACATTAATTTTTCATATATTCTTATGTATCAACTTTGAACAGCATCTCTCAATTTGGGAAATATTGTTATGGGAACAGAAATAGTAAATCGCCATTTCTAAGTCTATCCTTCCTTAGCTTATAAGTTCTTTTTTTTTTTTTTTGCAAATTCCTATATTCACTGTTAATAGTAATGCACCAAATTCTATGTCTAAACACTGTACTAAGACTAAAGTTAGTCTTATCTTCCTTGCTCCTCGCCTTTGTTATAATTTGCTTTACAATATGATTCTTCTTCACCTGCACTTTACGACTGAAAGCTTATATATTAAGCATTATTGGGTCATTGATATTTACTTTGTTAAGTTCTTTTTCTACTTTAATATTTAAACACTCCAGTCTTAGCTTTTCTCTGTCTTTTAAAAAACGCACTGCTGTGCAATGTAACACAGTGTCTCTGTTTTACAACACTACTTTGTTTTTCTCTATTTTGCACTCTACTGTGCTTTCAAAATAAAAACATTACACTGTCTATTACAATAGCCTCTCGGGCTTCTTACTTTATATATGTTGCACATATTAAAACATAAAACAAAAACTATATGAAATGAAACTAAACTAAAGTTTGTGGGGCCTATTACAAATGCGCGTTGTATATATTTAAAACAATACAACAAACCAAAGGTTGTAAAACCTTTTGTCGAGTGATAAAAACATTAAAACATTTCATTTGCGCATACACTGCCGGACCTGAAAAGAGATTAAATCCGCTTCATAAACTGCATCGGGTCCGAAACATAATATTACAAAGCATCCAATACAAAAATTTCCGATGTTGATTGAAAGGCGGATCCGTGATCAACTATTAACTGCACCATATAACATAGATCGGGTCCGCACTTATAGCATAACAAATGGTTCAAATAAAAAACTCCAATGCCGATTGTTAATCAGACTCGAGTTCAACTTTTAGCTGCGCCCTATAATATGCATTGGGTCCGGTTCCTTTCACTGTTCAATTGGGCAACAAACGAAACGCTCCCGATATGTTTCAACTTGCGATACAATATGATAATGCCGCGTGGTCTTGTAGACTCGCAGACCTTCGTTTAAGTGGAGGGCGATTGTTATATGAAATAACATGCCATGAACTCATCGCATCGAACCATAACAAAAGGCTGTAGATTATATGAATTACTTCTAATTCTTGTGCACACAATACAACACAATATTTTTTTAATTAAATTGAAAAATAAAAAAATTATAAATATTATCTCTTAAAAATTGAATTAATTTAATAAAAAAGTTATAAAATAAATTCCACCTTTTATCTTATTTTAGTACTAAAAATATTATTAGTACTAAGTTAGAAATAAAAATATTATTACTACTAATTTATAAAAACCGATCATTGATAAGCAGTAGGTAGTAGCTATACTGTCATACTCATATTGATGCCAAAAATAAGCTATAAGCATATGTAGTAGATCTAATCTACACATCAAATGCATATGCTCATGGGTCGTGCTAGTAATTATCAATTGGTTAGCATCATCAACACAAAAGTTCTTATTACAAAACAAATCTTCATAAACATCCTCAAACTCAAATTGCAACATCTCTATAACTACATTAAGCAGCATGTAATAGCCATAATAGCTATCCATAAACATTTCCAACATCACATTGCAATATTACTATATTTAAACTAAGCCACAAATAGTCGCTACCTTGTAGGCTTGTTTCACTACAAATTTGTTTTCAAATTACATTTAAAACAAATATCAAAACCATGTATATGGAGTTTCAAAGGCTTCTTTTATTAATTTTTTTATCATCAAAAGTATGTCTGTCTGCTTGATTGAAGGACAACTGCGAAGCACAATCTAATAAGTGAATGACTCTGCCCATGATATTGTACACGACCCTCCAAAATTATTAATTTTTTATCATCAAAAGTATGTCTGCCTGCTTGATTGACGGACAACTTGATTGACGGACAACTGTGAAGCACAATATATTATGGGAATGACTCTGCCCATACTGATGTACAACCAAAATCTTAATAATTAAACTAAGATCGAAGAGTCATTATCTTGTAAATGGTTTATAGACTAAACTTTTAGTCAAAGTTTTTACTCAGTTTTTGTTTATATATAGAAAGTATTCAAAATTGTATAACCAATTCTTAAAAAACAAAATAGTTAATTTGAGTGAGTCCAACTTTTTTAAATGATAATATATTATAAATCGTGTACGAACCATGTTTTTTCATATCTTTTTTTATGGTGAAGCAACGTGCATACTTCATGCGCATCACATCATATTACAAGTCGAGAAGGACAACAGTCGATTAAATACATTTCCAACGCAATAGTTTTGGAATGTTAAATTTGAAAATGTCCATCAATTTGATAATGTTAATGTGTGCCGACGTTTACATGATCTAATGATGATGTGTTCCCCATTAAATGTCATGTCACTTGTTTGATTGTTCTTAAAAGAATTTAATTCAGTCGCACTTTTCTTTATTTATTTATTATTTTAAATCAGTCGCAGTTACATTTCTTTGTTTATTACAGGGGACAGTCACTGCACGCAGTGTTTTATTAGCTGTGACGTTCTGTATTTGGATGTACTCAACTATAGTTATCAATGGCCTCTCACTCTTTATAAATATACTAGTATATTAGTGTACTATATTAAAAAATCTAATCATGTGGATGTGGTTTATACTAAATGTTTTAAAGTGATTTGATTGGTTTAATCATTTAAAATTTTCTAAGTGCTGAGATTTTAAAATTTCTCAAACTACAAGTCAAATTTAAAAAACTCAAATCACTTGCCAAACCAAAAAACCATGTATAAATATTTACATAATCGTCATCATTGTTGATCTATTTATATTATATTTATTACCCTTAATTGTAATATCACTTTTTGTTTCTTCTTTCTTTTTAAATTTCGTGGTAGTCTAAAAAAATTCACATAATTTTTGAAATAACTTAGAAATTCTAGTAAAATTTTGAAAAATTCCGATAAAGATTTACCATAATCGTATTTATAATTGTTAAACTTCAGTATTTTGAGTGCTTTAAGGATTTTTAATAGTGCTAAATCTATTTCCTTTATCTAAAATACAACTTCAAACACTCCAACTACCTAATATTTTAAAAAAAAAATTTTACCAAAAAAACCTATCTATAATATTCCATTACATCCGTAAACAACTCCATAAATCTCAGGCACTCCGCAAACCAAAAAAAAACCATATGTAAGTATTGACATGATCATTGTTGATCTACCGTAATTTGATATTATATTTAGTATCCTTAACTGCCGTGTCACTTTTTGTTTCCTTTTTCTTTTTAAATCTCTCGCAAGCCTCGTGTACCTCTATGAGAAGGTCGACGGAATTGTGATCAAATCTCGTCATCAATGGCGTCTCACTCTTTATAAATATATTAGTGTATCTTTTTCATACATTAAAGAAAACTGATTCCCTGGATTGATTATCTTCACTTAAAATAAAATATATAAAACATTAAAATATATAAAACAAGTTGAATATGAATATAAAGAGAGACGGGCAAGGTTTGAAATGTTACTGTACTGTTTAATAAACAATACAAGATTTTTTTTTTTTTAATATTATAAGTTAAATAGTTTTAATGTGGTGTAAATGTTTATGTATATTATTAAAATTGAAGTATATCACTATATTTGATGGACAACTTAGCACTATTTTTATTATGTAGCTTTAAAGTGGAGTAAATTTTTATTGATTTTATTGGAAGTGGAGTATATCACCATATATTTAAAGAAGTGTGTGCTATAATGACAAGCTCTATAAAGTAGGGTAGTTAACTTTGTGTTTTTCATATTGACAGGTACAAGTGGATTTATTTATGTGAATTGCCACCATAAACATTAAAAAATTACAAATATTTATTTTATGAATATATAAATTATAACTACACTCACAAATATTTATTTGTTTGTCATGTTTACATGTAAAACTAAAATTCATTTATGTAAGCTTGCACCATAAATACAACAAATTCAAAGTAATTGTTTTCTAAATATTTTATTTCAATTATTTACTTTTTATATTATTCTCATGAGCAAATAAATACACAAAACCACAATACAAATTATTTACTTTATGAATAAGGCAATTGAGATAAATATTTTTTATATTATTGTCATTTCAAATTAAAATAAGAGTGAATCCATGGAGGTGGGTTACTCTTTTTTGGAAGAACTTGTGTTCCAAAGTTTGAAAATGTAGCTTTGTGAGCGTATTTTTTAGCCCTCCATCAAGCTTTTAAAATGTTCATCTAGGGCTAAATAAAACCCTCAATTAAACTACATAGCTCCATCATGCTATAAAGCTTGATGGAAACACATAGCTTGATAGAGCTATAATATGTACATGTGTCATTAAATTTTGCTTCAACTTAATGATATTGTTTTATGGGCTCATGGCATTGAGAAGCCAATAGTATTGCACATTGTATATTATTGTTTGCATTTTTGTATTATACATTTCATTACATATATGTTTGTATGTATTTTAAGAATCTGTTATTGTTATTAATTTTATACATTTTATAGTGTTTATAATACATTTGTATCTTATTTATTGTATAATATATATATTACTATATATTATATATAGCAAGAGAGGGGTTTTGAGAGATAAATTGGGAGGAGAGAGACAAATAGGTAGGAAGGGAGAGAGGGAATGAGAGGGATGGACATAACGAGTGAGGGAGAGGCTGTGATAGGGAGGGAGGAATGGAGAGAAGGAGTATGATGGAAAGAGATATGGATGGATGAAAGGGGAGAAGGGAGAGTGACAAAGAGATGAAGACAGTGTATGGAAAATAAAAGGGGAATGGGTGGAGAGAGAGAGGGAAGGGGATGGGTAGGAGAAGATAGACATGTCTATAGAGAGAGAGAGAGAGAGATAGAGAGAGAGAGAGAGAGATTTGGGAAGATAAAAGAATCTCTCCAAGAAGAATACACCTAAATACTAGCACACATCCCAATGCAAGGTGCAATACATATTGATCTAGTGAATTCTCATTGAATAAGGAACACCTTTCGGTATCACACGAATTTCAAGATAGAGGACTAGGTCAAGTTGGTTGGTAGTTCTGATTTTGAATAAAAGCACTAACTATTTAGACTGCAAGCTTAGTTAGCTAGGCTCTAACATCTATGTTTGTTTTCACCGAAGTTAATTCCAAGGAAGACACCTAGCTAGATTAGAGGTGACACATACATTTATGATGAGGAATGGTTTAGGTGTTATGAAACACGCTCATGCTACATTAAAATTCAGATTTCTCTCATTTATATCTCCCGTAAAAAGACTATTATTTAAAATCACTTGTGTGATTTAAAGAAATAAAAAACATGTGCATGATTTAAATAAATATAAAACACACTCACAATTTGTGGAACAAGAAATATACCTCCTCTACCACTAAGTCCTCATAATCAGATGACCCTTGGATCACCTTCCTCCAATCCCCTCCACTTCTAGATTCCTCTATCACGCACCTAGTTTCCTCATGAAATGGAGCACATAATTTTCGAGCTTTGATACCATGTTATTACATTTACTGGTCTCCTTGTTGTCTTGTGTAAAGGTTGGAAGAGCCATATAAATTTTCTCAAGCATCAATGATATTTCTTCCATATTCATACACCACATCTTCATCCTTCCATATTACCAAGTTGTCATTCTACACTTTCATGACCCTTCACTTAGCCATCTTTCCTTCCTTCACTGAAATATATTATGTGCTAGTGCATTCCCCAACCACCATAGCAATATAATGGTAGTGTCAGATCTTATAATTCAATGACCATGGCCTTGATAGAGCCATAATTCCTCCCCACAATACCAATTTTATCCTCAATGTCTATTCCTTTTATTAGCCAAAAATTTTAGCCTGTAGTGTGAAATCATGACTCGATGACTCATACATTAGCCTATTTGTTTCCATCGCCAACAATTATCCTTGAGCCTCCTAGCAGTTGGGGGGAAGAGATTCCTTAATGACCCTCCTTAATTGGCCCTTTCCAATAGTTCTTGGATTATTAAATCAAATATATCCTTTCCCTCCATATGATCCTTATTGGGCTGACACCACCTTAATTTCATTCCCATCAAAATCGTCCATCGGTTTCTATGGTTGGCTTGGAAAACACCTACGAGAAAAGATTACTCGAGGGAAATATGACTATATTCACTTCCACATGATTGAATTTTTCAATTGTGTGACCTCATTTTGATGTCACTAGCTATTGAATCTTTTAATTGACCTTTCATCCTGGTTGATGTAACCATCTCATCAGGTCCAACTATCGACACTTGTCGATGGATGGAGGCAAAATATTCCTCGAAGGGAAGTTTTTATGGAACTTCTTTGATGCCTTTCTCTACTTTATCCCCATAACAAAAAAACAAAAAAAATAGTACATTGGGTCTAAAATCAAGGCCTCCTAACACTAAAATGAATTTTTTACTCCTTGGAAAACTCCCTTTCCACATGGTCACCATCTTATTTTCCATATGGCACTACTATGTCATTGCATGACCCCTATTCTTGGTCCATGTGTTTTTTTCTACTTCTTCTATTTATCCTCTACTAACATGGTAAATGAACATCATCCTTCCCATCAATATGGTATTATGTTTATCCATCACCATTTCTCATTGTTTTTTTCCATAAGATAAGGGTAATGATTCTCTAAATGGAATACTCAATGGGTAAACTCCACAATTTTGGAGGTAAACTTCAAAATCCTGACTAAAACCCTTTTTCATTCATCATTGGTTTGAAGACCCAAATGTTTTCACAATTTATTGATTTATTTCCCATGTTTTCAATGCAACTCATGTGCCACATGACTACCCCCTACTCCACCATGTTGCACTCCATGTCACATCCTAGTACTAACACTAGGGTCACATATAAACCATTTAGCACTACCGTCCGTCTCCATTCCTTGAACTTCCTCAATGCGTTATCTCTAAAAATAATCTCACTAAAATAACAAATACTAATTATCACCAAAATATCACATTAGATGAAGGGTAAGATAATAATTACGCTTTCTCCACATCCTTAAGAATATTGTCCTTAAAGAAGGGTCAATTGACACTTCCACGTTATCCACCTCATTGATCATGCTATTATGGAGGGAATGTTTTTTTATCCTTCCTCTAAATGAATCATGACTAAAGTTCCATATTTGAGGAAGGGTCGATTGACCATTCCTCTTCATTTGCATCATTAAGAGTACTATCCTAGAGGATGTATTACACTAGTTTTTATGTGATCCACCTCCACAATAATACTATCCTGGAGAAAGGTTTGGTAGACCCTACCTTGACATAGATCATCACAGAAAGACCATTTTGGAGGAGGGATCAACTAACCCTTATGCCTTGTCTATCTCCTTGAGAATGTTATCTTGGAAGATGGGTTGGTAAACTCTTCCATGTTATCCACCTCATTGATCGTACTATTTTAGGTGAAGGGTCAGTTGACCCTTCATTTACATCAATCATGAGTAAAATCTAATATTTGAGTAATGGTTGGATAAACTTTCCTCTTCACCTACGTCCGTGACATTACTATCCTATATGAGAGGAGGACCAATGCTAACCTAGAATATTTCTCTAATATTATAATATTTGAGGTCATTAAAATGGAGGAAGCGTATATACCAACCCTTCTAAGTCAAGGTCATTATTTTTCCCTTCCACTTGATTTTCCTCCTTGAGAGTATTTTCCTAGAGGAAGGGTCAAGCAACCCTCCCTTGGAATATTTCTGAAGGATTGTAATATTTTATGTCATTATCATGGTGAAAGGGTTGGTTGACCCATATAAGAGATCCATATCCTTAGTCATACTATCATAGAGGAACTTTTGGTTGATTATTCCTCTAGATTATGAAAGAGGTAAATGCCATATTTTCGGAATGGTTAGCCAACAGTTCCTCTTTTTCATATTTTTCAATAAAATAATATCTTGGTGGAAGGGTCAACTGAAACTTCCATGTTTCAATAGAACATTCCTTTATGTGAATAATATTACCCTAGAGGAAGTGTTAATCAACCCTTCATATACATGAATCATTGCCAAGATATCATATTTGATCAAGCCTTGATCAATGCTTCCAATTGATTTTACTCCTTGAGGGTATTGTTATATACAATAGGTTACCTAACCATTACTTGGAATATTTCTTTATGGTTATATTATTTGAGGTTGCTATTGTGGACGAAGGGTCAACCAACTCTTTTAAGTGATCCACCTCCTTATTCATATTATCATGAAGGAAGCGTTGACCGATGCTTCTTCTATATGACATGTGAGGTGAATAAAATATTTGAGGAAGGGTCAATTAACCATTCCTCTTTCTCATATTCAATAATAATATACTATCCTAGTGGAAGTGTGAGTCATCCCTTCCAAGTGATACACACTCGTGATGACACTACCTTGGGGGAATGGTCAATCAATCTTTCATCTACATGAATAAAATCCAAAATACCATATTTGAGAAAAGGGTAGCTAATCCTTCCACTTGATATACCTCCTTCAGAGTATAGTCTTGGAAGAATGGTTGGTTGAACCTTCCTCAAATCTATTTATGTAAATTTGAAAAATATTTATTTTATGGTAATGATGTCAATATGGTATCACTCGATATAAATGTAAAGGCAAAGAAATTTAGTAGATTAGCAATATAATAGGGCTAGGTTTATGTTTAGTCTTTACGTGAAATGAATTTTATTTTTTTAGGAATGTATATAGCTTTCCTTCAGAAAAATTAATTTTTGAAGCTAAGTTTCATGGAGAGAAACTATTTCAATGTTTCTTAAACAACCAAACCAATTATTCTTAATTCCAACAAACAAAAAAAACAATATGTTGACACATTGCTTAACCAAAGATTATTAAAGAATGAGTATTTAACATTATGCTTGAGAAAATTCAAATAAAAGGAAATCAATGCCCTCATCAAGAGATATTGGCAAAACCATTCTTCAATCATCATTAGATTTAAATTTTTATGTAATTCACATCTATAATTTCAAGGATGGGATGCCAAGGGAAATTTTCTATAGACAAACTACTCATAAATCTTGGGAACTCTCTTGATGATGATAGAATGCAACTCCATTAATGCCTTCATTCCACTAAAAATAATTCTTACGACATAAAATATTGTGAATTTACACTACTCTAATTATCATTCAAGACTATTATGGCATGAAATCAATCCTTATTGCATCTTAAAACATAGGAAATATAGAGTTTTATATTGGCCATGAGAAATTTTAAATTATTCCATATCTCAAGATATATTTCTTGGAGTTTGCATCCTTTTTCTTAAACCAATTCCACACAGCATACAAATATTTTAGTTTCAAAAGAATTTTTATAGAGGATTTCTACAATCCTTTGAAATAATATTTTTTTCAAAGGAATACATATTTTCTACCACTAGTTTTATCGAGACCTTTTCCTTTATAGTTCAAATATGTAAACAAGGATTGTTAGTGTTTTAGTTAGTGAGGAAAATGATATAAATCCAATCTAAATTCCTAAAGGTTATGGGTTATGCTAAGTCAATATCTCAGATAGTGGAAGTATAAGTGAATTACACATCTCGTAAAGTCCAAGACACATAGGTTTTGAGTTTAGAGGAAAGGAGCATCTATTTTTCAATTCCAATAAGTCTTGTGTGGATTCAAATATGCCCCTTTGAATATTGAAATTCATCTCATCCATAATGTATTAAAATGAAGAACATTATACCAATTTCTATATGTCAATGTCAAAAACAAAGAAAATGACATAAAAAAATGGATTAAAAATTATAAGGGTCACATAAAACAAAAGGAAATGGCACTTCCACTATTTCATTTTGTATATAGATAATTTCATAATTGCAAATTCCTAATTTTTTGTATGAACCCCACATTGTGTAATATTAACAAGTGACCCTTATTATGATAAGATATAAAAAAATATGTTTTAATTTTTACTTTTTGTATTGTTTGATACAAATAATTATCTCATATAATTTTTAAAATTAGTAAATTATTAAATAAATATAAAATTTAACAATTAGTAATTGGTTTTTACCTTTTGGTATTGTTTGATACATATAGTTATCCAATATAATTTTAAAAATTAATAAATGAATATAAAAATTAACAAATAGTAATTGGAGATAAAATTAGTAATGAAGCCTAATAGAAATTTAATGTAAAATCGAGCAAAAATTAGCAATTTAAGCCAAAGTTAACAATTAAAGATGAAGTCCCATTACATCCCTCCATATGTAAAAATTCCAAACATTTCCCTCCATTTTTTTTGGAAACATATATTCATACTATTCTACCTAATCTTCATCTCCATTGTTAATTTGGATATACGCTATAATATCCATTGTTAATTTGGATTTTTGCTTTTGTGCTTGGTGGCAAGTATCGACTCATAGTCTAGTTTTCCAGTTTGGTGACAGGTATCAACTCCTAGTCTAGTCTTCCAAACTTGGTGACGGGTATCGACACTAGTCTGGTCTTCCACACTTGGTGACAGGGATTTGCTTGATGAAAATGATTCTTTGTGGATATTTGTATCACTATTTTATATTTTTAAAATAAATTAATCACATTATAGTGATCATGGAGTTCAGGAAGATGTTAGTTTAGTAAATTTTATCTTCAATCCAGAAATAGAAAAATCGATACATTTGTAGAATTTTATAAACCGTTTTGAAAATTTTGTGTACTGAGCATATAAGTCAAATGTTTTGATCTTATCCACTATGTAAGATGCTTTCACATGGGATGCACATACACTATTTGAAACGAGCAAACAATCAATAAAATCTTAATTTAAGAATGCAAAGTGCAACCATTATATATTGATCATCATCATAATTTTATTATTATGGTTGTGTTATTGAGCGTGTCATGCGATTAGCTTTATCGAACTTTTCGCGCATGTGGTTTCCACTTCTTTCTGTTCGACAAAGTCACCATCGGCTGCGAAGTCACCAAACCTCCTCACATAGTTTCATCATGCAAGAACTGAGTATACTTAATGTGTATATTATTTAAAATATACTATAACCTATTGTTAGAAAAATGAAACCATTGTGGGTAATCAGCAATGTGATTCTCTGATTGGTATTTTTAACAGTTCATATTCATCAAGATCATGAAGATCATGTTCATAATACAAAATATCACGAGATGTTTCAAGACAGCCTTAGAACCACATGTGTCCAAGCAGTATGATAACAGTTCCATCCAAACAAACAGAGAAATACAGTCCATCAACCATAATACTATACAGTACATCGTCCAAAGTATGATGATGAGAAGATAAAAAATATATAAAATGCCATATATAATGACATTAGCCAGATCAGCGACCCTCTATCGGCCGAAAATATGTACAAATACAGCAAAAAAAACTATATAGTGAAATGATGATGAGACAAAAAGGGCAATGATAGCAGAAACGTGCAATAAAAAGGAAAATCAAGTGCATGGTCTTCTTCTACTAATTACGAGTTGCCCCAAAAATGAACAAATTTTTAATCTAAAAATTGTACAAGTGTGATTTTTGGAAAATTTTACTATTTATTTTCCCATTTAATTTGTTTAGAATCTGAAAATGATTATATCCCATCTAATTTTTCTAAAACCTGACAAATATTATATATATAAATTATACCTGAAATCGAGAACGAGGTGAAGGAATACAAAAATCTCTAACTTGGAAAGCTCGAGACCCACACAAAGTTGTGGTCCTCCTCAAAATGGAATAAAATATGTGTTGGGCTCCATTTTCTGAAATTTCCAGTCCAAACCAAATGATTTTAATATTCAGTCTTCCCAATTCCTAGTCAAAATGGATTAATTTATTTATCATTGTTGAAAATATTAAAGTCACCTGCTAAGCCTTGAGCAAGAAGAAAAGAGTACAGAGGCAGCGTAGCAGAGATAGAGTGCACAGCACTCTATATTCAAGAAGAACAGGAAAATGTAAGGACAAATTTAATTGGTGATGGGCCGTAGCCACAAATTGCAGAGGAGATTTGATTTTGTTACAGGCGTAGCCGTTTTCTGCAGGAGGAATAAAGATCCTCGTAGTTATGAACTATGGAGGAGCAGAACTTATTAAAAACAGTCATTTTGGGCGTTTAAAGCCCTCAACAACCAGAATGGAGAAATTGTTTAAAACAGGCGGAAGTCCTTTTATTTTTTGAATTGGCGGGACAAGTGGTCCCCGCCACTTATGTTCCAATCGGAATCGCAAATTTTTGGAGCAGTGTCTTGTTGATGTGAAGATTTGCGATGCGATCAAATCGCAATCGCAAATCGCAGTTCATATATGTTACATAATCCAAGTGTCTTGTTGATATGGCAGAGTTCTGCAATGGAACAGTTGTATATATAATACAACCAAACTATATTACAAATCGCCCTCCACCACAGCTGAGGCTCGTGGGTCCACAAGACCACGTGGCGGTGTTTTATTGCAATCGCAAGTCTTGAATCACAAAGGTTCAATCGGAGGTTTTTTTGTTATATGCTCCGATCGAAGGGTCGGACCCAATCCAGTTATATACCACAGTTTATTGTTCCATCACATCTGGGTTCTTAATCGCAATCGGAAGATCGGGGGTCATGTGTTTCGTTGAAGTTCCGGACCCGACGGATTTTTTATATGGGACTTATATGTGCCATCGCATCCGGTTGATTGATCGCGATTGTAACTTTTGTTATTTGTTTCGTTTGTTGTTTAGCCGTGGTTAGATGGAAAATATACGAAGTAAGTTTAACTGCATTTTGATTAACGCGTTCATGTAACAGTGTAAGCTAGAACCATATTACATTTGTTTTAATAGTTTAGACTTAGTTTTAGGTTTTAATATTGTTTTGTAATGTTTTTAATATGAGGCATATAAAATCCAAAAAGGCCCTTGAGCCTATGTATTGTATAGTATTGTTTTTATTTGGTTTGTTTCACACAGCAGCGCGAAAGAGAAGAACACAACAGTGTTGTTTTTGTGAGACAGAGAGTATTTTTTTTTAGAGAACAGTGAATGTTTTGTGCTTTGCGTGTGTAGCAGTCACTCTTCATGTTATCCCTCTGTATTGAGGAATATTTGTAACAGTTCTTAAAAGAAATAGAAAGTTTGTTTTATAGTTTGAAACTTTGTCTCTTGTCAAAAGCAGTTTTAAATTTCTCTGTGTTGTAAGAGGGGGTTTATTCTCTCCTTTCATTGTGTTGGATGTTGATATGATGCAGTGTTGTCCTTGATGTCAGCCTTGAATGAAGATGAAGACATGTGTTGTCCTTGATGGCAATCCACCTGATGAAGTTATTCTTGACTTGATGGACTTGGTAATCTGATGTTTATTGACAATATGATGCTGAGTGTTGTCCTTGAAAAGCAACCCACTTGATGAAGATGATGACAACTTACTTGATGAAGTTGTGCTTGAGAGAATATGTTCCTGATGAAGAAAATATGATGTTTCTACAGTGTGTACAGAAGGCTATGAAGAAAGGATTTCAGAATGTACTCAAAGTATGATGAAAAAGAATATGTCTCTTTGTATACGCGGATATTCCTAGGTGAAGTCGCGTATGCACGCGGAAAAGAACGTGCCAAGTCGCGTATGGGCTAAAGCGCTCAAAAAGTACAAAACCAAGGGTAACCACCATGGTATTGACCCATTATATTGGGTAATGATCCGCCTAATTGACCCCGTCCAGGTAGTTTTGGGCTTATGGTATTGTTTTGGTCCATGGTATTGAAAAAGGGGCTCATGGTATTGAAACAGGATAAACCTATATAAGGAGAAGAAATTCATTGTGCAAATCATGAGTGTGGGTGCAAGATGTCTGAGCTTGAATGAATACTTCTCTCTGAAGTATATCTGAATGGAAAGGGTTACACTTGAATGATAAATATGAATGTATGATGCACCAATGATGAAGAAGGGGATCTAGATCTGAATTGCTCTTGTATTTGCTAGATCTGATTATGGAAGGCTTAGATCTGTGATGAGGCGAGCATCTAGGCGAACATCTGTCTGAAGCAAAAGGATAGATCTGAACTAAATATCTGATCTGATGAAGTATGCTGCTCTGTAATGATTGAAGATCTATACGCTACTTCGCCGCGGAGGAAGCGCGTATATACGCAGCTTCAGCGAAGAGAAAGCGCGTATGCGCAATAAA